>JAFVLL020003650.1:0-50003 GCA_021397915.2 Tor tambroides
ACTTTGAAACCCTTTCGTCATATAAACTGATTGTGCAAGGGTCAGACATGGCTGAAAGGTCAAGCAGTGTCACAGTAAACATTCATGTCAAGGATGAAAATGACAATCCTCCTGTTTTCACTCAGCTTGAATTTACTGGCTTCATCAGTGAGTCAGCCATTGTCAGAAGTGTAGTTCTGAGCTCTCAGAATGTTCCGCTTATTGTCCGTGCAACAGATGCTGATCAGCACACAAACGGCAGGGTTGTCTATGAGATTGTGGAGCCATTTGCTCATAACTATTTTTCTATCGATTCCGGGACCGGAGCTATTCAAACTCTCAGCAACCTGGATTATGAGCAGAGAAAGGAGTTTAACTTCCGAGTTCAGGTCCATGACACTGGAATGCCACGTTTGTTTGCTCAAAACACGGCCAATGTGACTATATACGTCATTAACGTCAATGACTGTGCTCCAAAATTCACTCAGGATTCATACGAGACAACACTCCTCCTTCCAACCTACAAAGGAGTTATAGTGACAACAGTAAAGGCTAAAGATGAGGACTCATTGCCAGACACCAAACTGTGCTTTGAACTTGTAGATGGCAACATAGGGAACAAATTCATGCTTGATCCAACTTCAGGTGATATTTTTGTGCAAAATGCCACACAGTTGCGGAGCAGGTACAGACTGACAGTCCAAGTCTCTGATGGAAGCTTTACTGGCACAGCAACCGTTAAAGTCAGTGTTAAAGAAAATAAAGGTCACAATCTGAAGTTTACTGAGGAAATTTTCACCGCCTATGTGCAGGAAAACTCAGCAGAGAAGAAAACCCTGACAGTCCTCTCTGTAGTTGGAAATAGAGTCAATGAGCCTTTGTTTTATTCTGTTCTCAACCCTAACAGCAAATTTGAAATAGGACGCACATCTGGAGTGCTCTTCTCCACAGGTATCCCATTTGATCGTGAGGAGCAGGATTTATTTGAAATCTTTGTGGAGGTTACAAAAGAGCCATGGTTAAATGGTACCGCCCATGTGCTTGTGAGAGTGCATGTTGAAGATGTGAATGATAATGCCCCCATCTTTGTAGATCAGCCCTATAACATCATTGTTCCGATCGACAAAACCGTGGGTTCGGTTTTCAGGAAGGTGACCACCGTGGACAAAGATATTGGCAGAAACGCAGAGGTTACGTACTATTTGAAAGGGCATGATAAATATTTTCAGGTAAGCTCTTCTGGAGAAATCTCTCTTAAGAGACCTCTTGAGCTCAAAAGCGTTGGCAAATTCGTCATTGACATCACCGCACAAGACGGAGGCGATCCATCACTGTTTTCAAAAGCAGAGGTGGTTATTTCAGTGGTAAACAAAGCCACACCAGTGTTTGAAAGACCTTTTTACAAGATTGAAATCCCTGAGAATGTGCAAGTACGTACTACTGTACTCCAAGTCACGGCCAATCAATCTGCAGGACCTCGTACGGTCTACAGCATCTGTGGGGGAAACCCATTCAATCAGTTCTACATTGATTTCAGTTCAGGACTCATTGAAGTCATCCAGCCATTGGATTATGAGGCTCATCCTGCATATCGGTTATGCATCCAGGCGACAGACTCTTTAACTGGGGCCAACTCTGATGTTTTTGTAGATATCATATTGGAAGACGTCAATGACAATACACCCAAATTCGAAGCGGCAGTGTTTAACGCCAGTATCTCTGAATCTGTTGTAATTGGAACCTCGGTGCTACAAGTGGTAGCCATGGACTCTGACACAGCAAGCAATGCAGTATTGTTTTATCAGTTGTATGAAAAGGATGGAGCCACTTCAGATCACTTCAGAATAGATGTTGAGAGTGGAATCATTTGGACTGCAGGAATATTGGACCACGAAACCCAATCAGAGCATGAACTTATTGTAAAAGCACTTGACTGTGGAGCATTTCAGCTGTCTGCTGAGGTTCAAGTAATCATATATGTAACAGATCTTAATGACAACCCGCCTGTTTTTGCACACCAGCTTTATAATGCCACAATAAGCAAGATTTCTTCTCCAGGGCAGCTTGTGACCTGTGTTAAAGCATATGATGCTGACAGCCATGGAACTAGTCAGCTTGAGTATGCTATTGTGTCTGGAAATGACAACAATATCTTTGCCATTGATGCGTCAAGTGGAGAAATTGTGATTGCCAACTTCAGCCAACAGTCTCTTAAGCACTTCTACAGGTTAATTCTGTCAGTAACTGATGGTGTTTTTAGAAGTACTGCTGAGGCAAACATCTATTTGATGGGCGAAAACAGCCACAGCCCATCATTTACCCAGGATGAGTATGTTATTGAGCTCGCTGAGAACTCTCCAGTTGGTACGTTGGTTGGACAAGTTGAAGCCATTGATGAAGACCCAGGGATATATGGACAGTTGACATTCTTCATTGTAAATGATATCGCTAGGGATAAATTTACCATCAACGATGATGGCCGGATTCACACAGTAGAGAGTTTTGACAGAGAAAACCCAGAAGAGAAAACAATTAGCATCAGTTTAATGGCCAAAGATGGAGGTGGTCAATTAGGTTTTTGTACTGTTATTGTAATTCTCTCTGACGTGAATGACAATTCACCCAAATTCAGGCTTTCAGAATATAAAGTTACTGTGCCGGGAGATGCTCCCAGTGGTACGACAGTGATCAAAACATCTGCAGTAGATGAAGATGACGGAAGTAATGCTGATATCATTTACACTATTGACTCTGAGATAGGGCACTTCGAAGTTCATCCACTTAGTGGTGCAATTGTCACAAAGGAAAGTCTAATTGTACTGGAAAATGGCCTCTATTCCTTATTTGTGAAGGCTAAAGATTCTGGAAGCCCACCAAGGCAATCTGTTATTCCAGTTTCAATTAGAATAGTTCCCCCTGAAACATCAATCCCAAAGTTTCCAGAGCTGTCAATGTGGCTGGAGCTTTCAGAAGACCTGGCTGTCGGAAATGAGATGGATGTTTTCCAAACCGAGAATGAGCGGCCTGTGATCTACAGCCTTGTTGGAGGGAACACCCCTGAGAGTAACAAAGATGATGTCTTTGCTATTGACAGCAGTACTGGAAAGCTTACACTCACAAAAAGACTAGACTATGAAACTGTCAAACGGTATCAGCTCGCAGTGCAGGTCCGACATGCTGAAGATGGCATGGAAATTGTCTCAATTATAGATGTGAGTATCCATCTCAAGGATGTCAATGATAATAGCCCACAATTTGAGTCCTATCCCTACCAGTCATATATTGTTGAAAACCTTCCAAAAGAGACTTCTGTAGTGCAAGTCAAGGCCACTGATCTGGATTCCTGGCTGAATGGTCAGGTCACTTATACTCTGCATGAAATCCAGGAGTGCCCTGATGTTCTGGAGATGTTTGCAGTGGACAGTGAGACGGGCTGGATAACCACCCTCACAGAGATAGACAGAGAAAAGACAGACCGATATCGAATCATAGTGCTGGCCACAGACCGAGCCCAAGGGATTCAGATGACAGGCACTACTGTTGTAGAAGTGACAGTTGTGGACACAAATGACAACCCTCCGTTATTTACTGAAGCAGTTTTTAAAGGCACTGTGAGAGAAGATGAATCTACACCAGGCACAGTTGTTACTATTCTCAGCTATACTGATTCTGACAGTGAGGAGGTTAACAGGAGGTTCAGCTGCTTTATCACAGGTACACTATCCATACTACTAAGTGAAAACAGTGAGATTCATAAGATTGAAGAGATCACCATAAATGTCATCATTTACTCTCCCTCATGCGCTGTGATACATGGAAGCCTGTTTCTGCCACTGACTAAAAAAAAAAAAAGGAAATTGCGACATTTTATTTCACAATTCTGACTTTTTTCTCACAATTGTGAGACTACATCTTTTTTTACATAATTTTTTCTCAGAATGGCGTGATATAAACTTGCAATTGCGAGTTATTGAAGTCAAAATGGCGAGATATAAACTTGCAATTCTAAGAAATAAAGTCGTAATTCTGAGAAATAAAGTCAGAATTGCAAGATATAAACTCACAATTGAGATTTTTTTCCCAGAATTGAGAGTTTACATCTTGCAATTCTTACTTTATAACATGCAATTGCAAGTTATTAAGTCAGAACTGTGAAATATAAACTCGCAGTTCTAGGAAAAAAATAAAAATTTTCCCCTCAGAATTGGACTTTATGACTCGCAATTGTAAGTTTAAATCTCACAATTTTGAGAAAAAAATCTTAATTGCGAGAGATAAACTTTGAAAAAGAGAAAAATTTGATTCGCGAGTTTATACCTCGCAATTCTGAGACAAAAAAGAATTGCGAGAATACATCTCGCAATCACGAGATTTAAACTCGCAGTGCAAAAAGAAAGATAGAATTGAGAGATAAAAAGTCACAATTACCTTTTTAATTTTTTATTCAATGGCAGAAACGGGCTTCCATAATGACATGTTTGATCCTGTAACATAAAAAGAACAATGTCAGACTGTTCAGACTGCCCAGAAATCAAACCATACATTGTTCATCAAATCATTGGTCATCTAAAGCAACACTTGCCTAAATATAAAGACAGTTTAATTTAAGATGTTTATATTGTGCGAGTTAAATATTATGCATCATGAACAGCATTTTCAGTTTTAGGGGAACTATCCCTTTATCTTTGACAACCCTAAAAATACATGGTGTAATTTTTTTTTCTCCCTTTTTTACATTCTTGTCCTCCTAAAATCCCTTTGCGGCCCCTGGAACCAGTTTAAAAACACTGTGTCTAAAGCCATATGATAACTTTGTGTGAGAAACCGACCAAATTTTTATTTTTAGGTGAACTATCCCTTTAAGGAAACTGGTATTGCCATTTCAACATGGTAATTTTGTGAGGTTTTTATTAACCTTTGGATAGTTAGCAACGCCAGAAATTCAAATCCTGGATGTTATGAATAATCTATGATATGTATATGAGTGTTCTGTATTATACAGACACTGATTAGAGATATTCAGAGCATCTTGTTATTGTCATCAGTTTCATTACATCGCCTGATTAGTATCTTGTATGCAGCTAGAAATACAATGAATCCCCAAGCTGTTTAAAATGATGCTAAACGCATGATGATTTGACTGCTAATCTCCTTATTAAATATTTCTGATTAGACCAAAGTTAATTTTTCCTTGTTTAATGTATTCAGGTGGAGACCCGCAGGGCCTGTTTGATGTGAAGCACACAGATGGTGTTTGGGTGGTCGCTGTCAGCAAAACCCTGGACAGGGAGGAGAGAGATTTCTATCTTTTGAACATCACAGCCACCGATGGAACCTTTGAGACAAAGGCTACCGTAGAGATCACTGTCCTTGATGCAAATGACAACAGTCCTGTTTGTGAGAAGGCATGATGTGTATATTCATTAGCACCTCAGCTCTTTATTCTGAACTGTGCAGAGAACTTTTAATTAATACATTTTAGACACATTACACATAGACACATTTTTCACAGAGAATTTCTTTTTTACAAAGTGACTTCTGCACTGTCAGTTTAAACTGAAATCCACTTTTGTTCTCAGGATTTGTATACTCAAACTGTTCCTGAAGATGCTCTTGTTGGAAGACAAATTCTTCAAGTCTCAGCCACTGATGCAGATATCCAGTCAAATGCGGAAATCACATACCAGCTGAGTGGCAGTGGAGCTGAATCATTCACAATTGATGCCAAAACAGGTAAAATGAGCAAATGGGAAATATATAGTCATTTAGCCTGCAGTTTTATCTAAAGCAAGAGGTTAAGTCTCTGATTCAAGGACATTATGGCAGTAGCTCATTGATCACTCCTTGCCTGGTTCAAGCCCACAACCTTGTGTTTATCGGTCCCAATCGGTATCGACTTTAATGCGTTCAGTATTTAATGTGAATAGCAATTTTCCTAAAACCTATTGTTCTAAAGCTGCTTTACATAAAACAGTCCGTTAAAACCCCCCAAAATGTGAAAAAGCCAAACATGACAGAGGCAAGGAAAGAATGTTTCCATCCTTCTCTTGCCAGCCTGTTTAAAGAGCACATATAAATGTTTTAAATTACAACTACTATTCAAAATTTTGGGGTTGGTAAGATTTTTATTTTTTTCAGTTTGTTTATCTAAATCTCTTATGCTTGCTAAAGCTGTATTTATTTAAAAAAAAAAAGTTGAATGTTCAAATGTTGAAAATAGTTGCTGCTTAATATTTTTGTGGAAATTGTTAAATTTTTTCAGGATCCCTTGATGAATAGAAAGTTCAAGAGAACAGCATTCATTTGAAATAGAAGTGTTTTGTAACATTATAAGTGTCTTTATTGTCTCTTTTGATCTGTTTAATGAATCCTTGCTGAATAAAGGTATTCATTTGTTCAAAACATACTGACCCCTAAACCTTTCAAGAGTAGTGTATATATTCGTATTTGTTTTCTAGGGGCAGTGAGAACACTGGTAACCCTGGACAGAGAGATGACAGATGTGTACAACTTAACTGTGCGTGCAGTGGACGGAGGCAATCGTTTCTGCCAAGCTTCTGTGTTCATCACAGTCGATGACGTTAATGACAACACCCCCAAATTCACGTCTGACCCACATCATATTAGTATTTTTCATAATACACAACCTGGGACGTACGTGGCACGACTGGAGGC
This sequence comes from Tor tambroides, assembly GCA_021397915.2. NCBI lineage: Eukaryota > Metazoa > Chordata > Actinopteri > Cypriniformes > Cyprinidae > Tor > Tor tambroides. The sequence continues at coordinate 6,655 of JAFVLL020003650.1, forward strand.
CTTCGATGCAGATATTGGTATGAACAACTTTTCAACATTATCATTTCTGTTGTTTGGAAACCTTGTTTGTGCAAATTCCCTCATACAATCATGAAGAACAATTTGTTAGATTGTAGTTAGATGTACAGTAGTTGTTTCCAGCAGTGTGTAACTTGATTGAAGCAGTTGTTGCATCAGTAGTTATTAGTCTGTGCCATCTTTTGCTCTGTGTGGCATTTCATCACTCTCATCTTCACTCAGCGTGTAGCGTTCTCTGACAATGGAACAACTGAATATAATCTTTGCTCCTTGTGCACAATTGTCTTTGCTCCCTGCGAAGGTAACAATTACTTTCTTGCAGTGGTCTGCACTCTAATTTTCTGCAGATAATTTGAACTTTCTGCCTCGGAATTAAAGTTCAGATCACTTTCTAACATCTCAAGTGCCTGTTGCTTGTTTGATCTTCAAATTTGCAACATTTCAATTATTTTTGTCCATCTGGGCTTCAGTCTCAACATTAGAAGATGGCGAGATGCCTGTCTCCTTTGTTCAGATGAAGTTACGTGCATGCTTTCCATTCTCTTCTGCATCATTACTCTTTAAAGCTTGGTCACTTGAAGGCCTGTCTGTCTTGCAAACACTATTGTGTGCACTAATGACTAAAGTAAACAACTACCCGGATAGATGTCTTGTAATTAGTGGTTCTTTCAGAAATTACCATCAACAAGATGTGTTCGTGAGCATTTGCTGATTGGAGGGGAGATTGTGAAGTGATTAATTCCAATTCACTCAGCTGTCATCGTAGGATTTTCATAGGCGTTAATTAGTCAGAGGCAATTAGGCTGGACGACCGGGCGACACCAACAACAAGGTCTGCTCTCATTGCACTAATGAGCATATGAACAAGTATGTATTTGTATATAAACTCCAAATTAACCCAACAAGAAGCAATCAGATCATATTTATGCCATCCTGCCGCACTATGACATGAAACAGACTAGAGGAACAGGCTCGTTTTTGTATCCCTTGGGTTTTGTTGCAAGTCCGGACACTCTCCGAATGTTATCATTTCAACCCACTCATGACTTAATGATATTTCTCTGCCCACTTCTACTCAATTTAAGTCTAGTATTTGAACTTGTGTACTCTGTGTCTTTATTTGAGGCTGCGTTTTTGTCATTAAATATGATGAATTTAATTACAAAGAGCATAAATCACAGCACAAATCACTGTTTACAATAAGTGCAAAATCTATATTTGTTGCCAAAAGCCGAGGGTTTATAAAGGGGTCACTGAAGGTACACCTACTCCATGGGTCTTTTAAGAAGTTATATACTGTAAAACATTTACAACTTACATTTTAATAACACTTTAGCCTATCAACAAGTTAAACTATTTACTAATGATCTGTTCAACATTTTTTTTGCCTTCAGGAAAGTAGCACTGTAAAATGTAAACAAAATGTTTGTAATTATCATTATTACAATTTTCAGAGAAGAACTATAGTAATAACCTGTTAACAGAGTTGACTTTGTTATCTGACCATATACAGTGAAAAACTGTTCATAGTTTAACATCACATGTTTTTGTTTTTTTTAATGGTAAATTTAACAAGATATTTTTTTATAGTGAGTGGTTTGAGAGGTGGGAACCGACATCTCTTCTATAGCCCACAGCACCACAGCGTTGGTATATTAAGCTATTTAAACTACCATCCATAAATGGTATATTGTTCACCAACAAAAAAAATGTAACTGCATTTTTGCTATAAAAAAGGGCTTTCAATGAAAGAATGGAAATAGAGGGCTTCTGTGAACACTCAATAGACTAAATCGACTTTTTCAATGATTCGCAGAAATATGAACACTAGAAAACACTACAGGGAACTGAAAACTCAAAAAACAAAACAAAAACACTACTCTAAAGCAGGCTGCTTCCACCAACAACCACCTGTTCCCATCCTACACATCAGAGACCAAGTCCCATGCTGCCACAAATCTAATACGGGCCGTCAGAAATCTAATGCAGACCTCCAGAACTGACCTTTCCTAATACTCTCTCTTGTTTCTTTATCTCCAGGGATGAACGGTAAAATACGTTACTCGTTTGAGGACTCTGCCGGAGGTCTGTTTTCAATCGAGGAGAGCTCAGGAATTATCAGTTTAGAAAGGTCCCTGGACAGACAGATGAAGGCCACACATGTGCTGAGGGTACGAGCGACAGACCACGGCTCTCCTCATAGACTGTCCTCTCTCAGCTCTGTGGTGGTGACAGTGCTGGACGCTAATGACCATCCACTGGTGTTTGAGCACAGGGAATACATTTCCACAGTTCCTGAGGATGTTACAATAGGGACAAAACTTCTGAATGTCTTTGCTGCAAGCAGGGACCGGGAAATGACTACCCAGACAACATACTCTATCACCAGCGGCAATGAGCAAAGAGCTTTCCGAATTGATTCACAGACAGGTGACACACACGCAGTTTCCCCTCTGACAATGTTACTCAAAGAGGACTCTACTGTGGCTTTGGGGATTTAGTGAATGTTTGTGTTTGCAGGTGACATCTTTGTGATGGAGCCGCTGGACTATGAGGCTTCTCCTCAGCACTACCTGACAGTGAAGGCCACCGCCAGAGGGAAAGAGTCACTCAGTGACACAGCTACTGTTACTATTCACCTCCTTGACATCAATGACAACAGCCCTGTGTTCAGCCAGAAGATCTACTCGGCTGTAGTCAGTGAGGACACCAATCTCGAGAGCACAGTGCTAACGGTAAGTGTTTTGCATGTGTTTGCATTAAATTACACCATATCTTTGAAGTGCTCCATAGTGTAGGCAGTTATGTTTTGCAGTATGTATGGCAGTTATGTTTCAGGTTCTCTCTACACTTACACTTCACAATATGCTCTGCTTTTATATTCAACAATTTTACAACCACTTATTTGTCACAGCATAGTATTTCCAGATAAAAAACCCAAACAAACATTTCTGATTATACAATATCTGTGAGTTGTTTAATATTTCTGTCACAAAACAGCTATCAGATATTAGCATCTTATCTCGCATTTTATGGCCATCAACTGAAGAGTCGCACTGGAATTTGGCTCAGCAGCCTTTGTGAACAGTAAAACCCGCCTACTTTGACTTGATTGGTCATCTTAAACATCTTGGCATTGACGAGCGCTATTAGACCACTGTGTGATATCCTTGAAACACCAAATTAGAGTTAATATTTATTTATTAATTATACATACCTTGGAAAAAATAAAAAGGTCCGTACCTTGGGACCTCAATAGTAATAAGCTAAAAAACACAGAACAACACCCTGGCATTATGCCAGAGAGTTTTGGGTGAGCAGGCACCACATTAATCTAGTTAAAATGATGAAATTGTGTTTTGATTGTGTTGCTACACCAATATATAAATGTGGCATATGGTTTATGTGAGATAAACAGATTTTCATCAAGTGTAATGATCCCTGTCCTTAGGTACTTGCGAATGATTTTGATGGGCCTTTAAACAACCGAATCCGCTATTCCATCGAGAACAACAACCAAACGTGTCCATTCATCATGGATGCAGTCAGTGGTGAACTGCGGCTGGCCCATCAGTTGGACAGGGAAAAGGTAATGCTTTTTGAATAACATCTTCCTCCATTACAGCTTCGCAGGCCTTGACAACAGTGTTCCTAATTCCTCGGAAAAGCCAAGGATGACTCCATCTTTTCCGCCTTTTTCATTTCGGTTAAATTAGGAAGCGAGTTACATGCTGACCGTTCTGGCTTCTGACAGTGGAAATCCCCCCAAATCCGACAGCGCTGCAATCAACATGACCGTGTCTGATGTGAATAATAATCCCCCTGTCTCCTCTCAGGCTAACTACAGTCTCATCATCCAGGCAAGACCACACTCTCCCATAGAGTAGAGCAAATTAAATCCTACACTCTTTCCTTACTCCATGCCTGAGTTCTCAGTGAGAGGTGATGTTGTAATCTCTCAGTTCTTTTGGAGTGATTCTGGATATCTTTCTCTCTTCTGTAGGAGAATCTGCCTTCAGGGGCCGCTGTGTTACAGCTCAATGTGACAGACAACGACTCCCCCCAAAATGGGCCTCCTTTCTCCTTCAGTATTTTGAAGGGTGAAGAGACAAGCCCCTTCAGCATAGACCAGCAGGGTGTGGTAAAGACTGCTGGACCACTGAGAAAGGGTCAGCATATACTCCAAGTGCAGGTGAGAAGTGAGCTTTTTTCATTTGTTTGTTGTGTAGGAGGCCTTCAGGGGAGTCTTACTGCAGTGTTTCTCAAACTGGACTTTATGGATTGCGGTGGGTCCCCAATAAATAGCCAGGGGACCCTCACTGATAGAGTGCAACAGTGACTTCTGAACTGTGTCTGTGACTGTGTCTGAAATCATAAAAAAATATAAGTATTTCATCAGGGTCTGCAGACACTTTGGGCTCATCATGACAAGGTTCCATGGCTTAGACATGTTGGACAAACTATGCATGATTAGAGGATGATGTCCTGATTTGTTGGCTGAAAACAGCACTAATTTATGTAAATCTAACAAAATAAATAACATGCATAAGTCTTTGATTCCACCCATTAGTGGAAGATTTCATTCTGTTATGTGACAGACATTTGTAAAGAGTCATGTGTTAAAAGTTCCCTCTTGTGTTGAACAAGTGTCATAGCAGGCAAGTAAAAACACTTTTACTGCCTTCCTATCCACAATGTTCGGTCCTATAGACCTGTAATACTGGCCTAATTTTGGTTTGACACATAATTTTTTAATAACTTTTTAATAACCAATTTTATATTTCATATATAATATTATGATGCCAATTTTTAAAAATGTTTTACACCGCTGTTCAAAAATTTGGGGTCAGTAAGACCCAATTAAAAAATAAATAAAATAATAATTATATTTGTAACTCAGCAAGGATGCATGCATTAACAACAAACATGGCAGTAAAGACATATAAGTAATTTTACAAAATATTTCTATTTTAAATAAATGCTGTTTTTTTTTATTCATCAAAAAAAAAAAAAAAAAATATCCTGAGGAAAAATATCACGTTTCGACAAAAATATTAAGCAGCCCCCCTTTTGAGAAAAGAAATGCTTTTTGAGCACCAAATAAGTCTTGTAATACTGGCAAAATTTGCTTAGACACATCATTTTTAATAACTTGCAGACCAATTTTATATTTCATGTATAAAATTATGATTTCACATTTTAATTTGCACTAATGTGCAAACCTACCTACCTTTTTTAAACTATAATAAATAAATGCTTTTTGAGCACCAAATCTGCATATTAGAATCATGTGACACTGATATATTATATTATATTATATTTTTATGTTTTCATTCAAAAATATTAATTGCTTAAAATTTTAATTGTTTAATGTTTAAATATGAATTAATTGTATATACTTTAACAAATATTCTGTCATATATTATATATGTTTGTTTGGGTTGAAAATTATTGTGAAACTTAGTTCACCATAGTTTAAAATGAAAAAAGAAAATCTTCCGTATGTAATTTCAGGTGAGTGACAATGGAAGGCCCCCACTGAAATCAGTCACATCTGTCAGTGTGCTTGTAGTACAGACGAGTGTGTATCCTCCGTCTGTGCTTTCTCTGGATGTTTTCATCATGATCTTGGAAGATGAGTATTTAGGAGGCATGCTGGGCAAAGTCCACGCCACAGATCAAGATGAATATGACACGCTTACATTCAGTCTGGAGCCACAGTCACACAGCTTGTTCTCCGTCGTTGGCAAGGATGGCAGATTGTTGGCCCGCGGAGGCTTGGACGTGGGTCATTACCAGCTTAATGTCACAGTCAGTGACGGCCGTTTCTCAGCCTTAGCCAGTGTCACAGTGAACGTGCTGCGGGTCACAGAGCAGATGCTGGACAGTTCTGTTTCTGTGCGCTTTGCTGGCATTGCTGCAGAAGATTTTATCCAGGACCACTGGAAAAACTTCCAAAAAGCAGTGCGCAGTGTCGCCGGAGTCCGCAGGGGCGCCCTGCAGCTGATCAGCCTACAGTCTGCAGAAACTGGTGACGGCCTGGATGTTCTTCTGTGCTTTGAGAAACCAGGACGAGGTGGCAGCTCGCTGGAAGCCTTCTCTCAGAAGCTCAGCTCTTCCAGAGCAGCCATCAAAGAGATGACAGGACTACATGTAGTGCGGGTTCTGAATAGTCAGTGCTCAAGCTCTGAGTGTCCTGGTAGTATGTGCAGACGAGTGGTCCTGCTTAACCAGACCAGTATGACCACGTACAGCACTGCCCGAGTGAGCTATGTCACACCAAGACACCACATGACAGCCAAATGCCTGTGCACAGGTATGCAATGTTACGCTCATAAACTGGTTAACAATCTGTAAAGTTGTTGTTTTTGAATTGTAATATTCTAAAAAACAAAAGTGTTTTTCCCCACAGTGATTTATTATATTTTTAGTAGGGCTGTCAAATTAACTGCACCAAAATAAGTATGTATTTACTTAATATATGTGTGTGTACTGTGTATATTTGTGTATATAAATACACACATGCATGTTTATATATGACCCTGGACCACAAAACCAGTCATAAGGGTCAATTTTTCGAAATTGAGATTTATATATCATCTGAAAGCTGAATAAATGTTTGATGTATATTTGAAAATCTGGAATCTGAGGGTGCAAATAAATCTAAATATTTGAGAAAATTGCCTTTAAAGTTGTCCAAATGAAGTTCTTAGCAATGCATATTACCAATCAAAAATTAAGTTTTGATATATTTACAGTAGAAAATTTACAAAATATCTTCATGGAACATGATCTTTACTTGATATCCTAATGATTTTTGGCATAAAAGAAAAATCTATAATTTTGACCCATACAATGTATTTTTGGCTATTGCTACAAATATACCCCAGCGACTTAAGACTGGTTTTGTGGTCACATATTTAAGAAATATTAACATGTATGTGTGTGTATTTATATATGCATATTATTATATACAACACACACATATATTATGTAAACTCAAACTTTTATTTTGGTGCAATTAATTGGGGAATTAATAATAGTATTAATTGTAGGCTACTACTATTATCATTAATAGTAATAATGATAATAATAATTGGTAACACTTTATTTTAAGGTGCACTTGTTACACGTTACATGTACATGTACATGTTACATGTATAATTACAATTAATTATCCATAATTACATGCAAGTGACCCTAAGCCAAACCCTAATCCTAAACCTAACCATATAGTAAGTACATGTAGTTAATTAAAATGACTCAGTACTTAAATGAATAATTACACTGTAACCAGGACACCTTAAAATAAAGTGTAACCCAATAATAATAATTATTTTTTCCTAATTTTATTTTAGTATTAGTATTATTAGTATTACTGTTATGTGTAGTATTATCATTAATACAAATATTTCTTGATAATAATAATAATAATAATAATTCTGTAGTTATAGAGGTATAAAATAATATTAAATTATGGCTTCTTTTCGTGGTGTTTGATTTTAAAAAAACAAATTTATACATAATCCCTAATAAAACCAATAATTTTAATATTATTGGTACTATTATCATTAATAATAGTTGTAATGATCATAAAACAAACTATTAGTAAAAAAATTTATCAAAATTATTATTGTGTATTGATGCTTTGTAGTGTACAGTTGCAGGATGTGAACTTACTTTTTTTCCCCCAATCTCCTGTTATTTTCAGACGGAAAGTGCCTGAAGCATGAAACCACCTGTGAAAACAGCCCATGTCCTGAGGGCTATGAGTGTGTGTCAGGCTTTGAGGAAGACAAACACAGCTGCGTATGCACAGGTGCTGCCAAAGTCAAATGCTCAGGTAACAGTGAATTAATTTCCTTATCAGAGAAGACAGTGTCATCTAAAAGACACATCACAGGTGCAGATTAAATTGTTCCCTGCTCACTTAATTAAACATAATTTGCAAGCATTTAGTGTTAAAGTGTGTGTACTGTAAACACATTCATTAAGTACAATAATATAGTTTTCACTTTCAGCTATTTGCAGATTTAATCATTAGGTGGAGCAGTGTTTACACACGTAATTTAACACAAGGGTGTTTTTATAATTAATGCAGAGAGCAGGATCTATGAGGTGTTTAACAGTAAATCAACTACAAGGTAAAAGACGTGAGTTTCTTCAGCTGAGAAATGGGTATCCTCCATTAAATCCTTAAGGAGAATGTCTTAACAGTTATAATTATCTTCCACAACCATATGTGTTATACTTCTTTGTCAGAGTAATTGATACTATTGGGTTTAACATGTGTATTTTACTATTACAAAGACATTATAATGGTAACATTCATTTCTGCCAAAATACCATTCATCTTTTAAAACCCTTACCAATTGATAACAGTTTTATTGTAGATACGATTAGTGTAGTTATAATGCAGCTGAAGGCAAAATACAGTAACTCTACACTGAGTCAAAACTGAATTGTGACTGGAATCAGGTCTCTTATACTATAATCTGTCTGTTAAGTTACCAGTTAGCTCAATCAACCAATAAAACATTTCAAAACCCATTTTCCAGTTCCAGTGTTGCTATAGTTACTATGTTTTGCTTATGTAGGCAGTATGATATTGTGGTGGATATATAGTCAGTAATTTTAGTATGGGAATTCTGTGCATGACATTTTCTACAATTTTCCATGGCTTAAAATGATTTAGTAAGACATTTATTATTACAGCCAGTTTTAAAGGTGTGTAAAACAGTCATAAGCAACCAGGATCCCAACTTAAATGTCATCTGTATGTTTTAATTAATTTGCTACTAATTGTATTTTGTCTGTTTTTTCTGTTCTAAGGAGGATCTTCAATGACATTTAGTGAGAGCAGCTACATTAAATATCGCATGAGAGAAAGCATGAGAGAATTGAAGCTCAAGCTCAAGTTAAAAACTCTCTCAAGAGAAGGAACAGTAATGCTTGCCAGAGGAAGAGGCCACAGCGTTTTAGAGGTATAAAAGGATATTAAATCATATCTTATTTTCATAGTGTTTGATTTAAAAAAAGTATAGTATAGTATAGGACAGTGTGCATGAACCCTAATAAGATATCCCTAGATAAGTCTGAAAACAGCTTAAACCAGTCAAATGTGGTGTTTATTGTTGGTTTTAGAGTGGTTTTATGGTAGGCTAGGAGACTAACTAAACCTTAAAGCTGGTTTAAACTGATTTTTCTGCAGCATATTTTAAACGATAGCAAAATTATTTTTCCATTTCATCTGAATTTTACCATTAAATTTCTTAATATTGATTGCATGCATTCCTCAGATCGTGGGAGGCCGACTGCAGTTCCAGTTTGACTGCGGCTGGGGTCTCGCTACAGTTTCTGTGCACAGTGTCCTGGTGAATGATGGACAATGGCACATGGCAGAACTTGATGTGAAGGGTAACTATGCCAGGCTGGTTCTGGATCAGCTCCATTCTGCGTCAGGCATCGCGCCCGGTCCCCTCCACTGCCTCAACCTGGGCGACCAGGTGGTCCTGGGTGGACGCACTCAACGCTTCAATTCCAGACTCAGGCGCAGTCTACCTGTATCAGACAGCCTACAGGGCTGCATGGACTCTGTGCTGTTTAATGGACAGAGACTGTCCTTGGACTCAAATGGTCCATTAGGGGTTGCCATTGAGGACATGGTGGGAGTGTCTCCTGGCTGTGTCTTCTTCCCATCTCCAGACTGCTCCAGTAATCCCTGCCTCAACGGAGGGAGTTGCTTAATGAGGCAGAGTGGAGGTAGACTGAACCCTGCATACTGTAGATTCATGACAATATCATACTAACAGCATTTGTATTAATATCAATTAAGATAATATTTTTCAGATCTATTATTCATATAAATTGTATTATTACTGTTAGACTGCAATAGTCTATGATCTCATTGATTTTCTTTCTGTTAACCTCTTTATGTTGATTTTCTGATTGAATTTTTTTTTTTGGGGTGAGGGGGGGGCTTTTTTTGGGGAAAAAAAGAAAGTGTCGGATGCCCATTTCTGCCTTAGGGTACAAAAAAGGTAATTGCAATTTTATATATATCTCACAATTGTGACTTTATTTCATGTAAAAATATATCCAATTTTATATTCCATTTTTACGTGATTCTTTTTTTCTTTTTTGTAAAAGTCTCATTGTAAAAGTTTCATTTCTATTTTAAATAAACGCTTTTCTTTTGAACTTTATATTAATCATAGAATCCTGAATCTGGTTTCCAGATAATATATATAAATAAAATAGCAAGTCAGCATATTAGAAACATTTCTGAAGGATCGTGTGACACTGAATACGAGTAATAATGTTGAAAATTCAGCTTTTCCATCAGAGGAATAAATTATGTTTTAAAAATATAAAAAACAGCTATTTTATATTGTAATAAAATTGTACAATACTGTTTTTACACCATATTCTTAATTAAATGAATATAGCCTTGGTGAGCATAAGGAACTTCTTTCAAAAATATTCAAAAATCTAACCAACCCCAAATGTAATGCGTAGTATAGTCATCATTTTGAGAAATTAAGTCACAATTGTGACTTTAATTATCTAAATGTGACCTTATCTAAGTTGCATATTATTTATCTAAGGAAGAAATGGGCTTCCATGAAACTTTAGAGAGATGTAATTTTACACAATTCTTTTTTGCCTATTAGAGATATAATATTAGACTCCATTGTACTAGATATATCTTTATCTAACCCCTATATTAACTGGTTTATTGTAATGCTGAGTCACACTGATATTCCCACAGGTTATGTCTGTAAATGCAGCACTTTATTCTCTGGAACTCATTGTGAGGTCAAGATTGGACCTTGTGACTCCAACCCCTGCCTGTATGGAGGAACCTGCATCCAGAATAACCTGGAGTACTACTGTAAATGTAGGGGCCGCTACTCAGGTCAAAGGTACTGCACTTTCAGTGTACACTGAATTTTTGATTATAATATCTGACAGAATTAATGTATGCCCAAAACTCTTTGTGTGATTGCAGGTGCCAGATAGGTCCATACTGCAAGGAGAATCCATGCCAGAATGGTGGACAGTGTATAGACGGTCTTGATGGACCCATCTGTGAATGTGAGCCGGGATTCAAAGGAGAAAGGTCTTTTGTTTTTATCATCCTTATGAACATGTTATACTACTTGTCCAAGTATGTCTGACAGAGCATTTTTGTTTTTCAGGTGCATGATCGATGTCAACGAGTGTGTGGACAGGCCTTGCTTCAATGACGGCCGTTGTGTCAACACATATGGATCCTTTAACTGTTCCTGTTTGGTGGGATTCAGCGGAAGACTGTGTGAAATGGACACAGAAGTGAGGAACCAACTTGTATCTTCGTCCTGGAACTCTTGGATTGGAGAACTGGTCGCAATGCTGGCCTTCTTGACGGCCATCTTTGTTTTGACATTGTTTTTCTTAATAGTGTGGAAAGGAACCTGCAAACCTGACAAGAGCGATAAAGTGCTTGATAAGTACAAAGATGTTGACTCTTACATTCAGAGGTCCAGCATATACAACCAAGCCCGAAAAGAATCGCACATGGACACCCCGCCGCAGGTCCCAGTGCGACCCATCTCCTACACGCCCAGCATTCCTGGAGAATGTCGAAATAACCAAGGCTCCGTGCCTGAGTTCAGCAGCTTCACTCCAGATTCACTCTTTGGTTTTAGGAAGACTGTGGCTGTGTGCAGTGTAGCCCCTAATCTACCACATCACAAGGCGTCCCATTCACACTCGGAAAATGATTCCATACAGCAAATGGACTGGGATGAAGAGTATGATGGTTAGTGCAATCTGAACCCTCAGATGGGGGCCTTTAAAAGGTGCCCTCAGTATCTGCTTTTTTATTTATTATTTATTAAGAGTATTGTTTATTTTTTTGTGTGTAAAACTAGTTACTAAGTGCATTTTTAAACAACAATAGAGTTCCATTTTTCTTTAAATTAATTAATAAATAGTCAATTGTTCAGTGGTTGGTCTAAAGGGGCATTTACATGACACAATTTTAACTAAAAGCTTATGCGTTTTGGCCGTTCAGCGCTTTGGGTCATGAAAATGTAAACTTTTGAAAATGGATTTCAAAGTGCAAGTTTTTTTAAAACAATTCCATTATCATCTATGTGTAAACTACAAAAACACAAATTAAGGCCAAAGTATACTTCGGTTTTTACACAAATGTGAGGGACCATGTACAGTGCACATGGCACAAATTTCTTAACCAGAATAGTAAACGCTTACTGTATGCCACCATCTGATTTTTGTAACCACACATACTTTGTACAAGCAGTTCGCTCATGCGCATTGGCTTGGTTGTGCAATAATCAGTTGTTCCACAAGGTGGCAACACTGGCCTGGGCCATTGCTTCACAGTGGAAAACTAAACTAAAGAGCCGGAACAACAACAAAATAACGGAGACTGCGACAATAACAGGATGGCACTTGTGTGAGAAGGTTATGAGAGAGCCACAACTTTAGTTTAAAAGAGTACAAAGCCATTTTAATGGGTCATAACTTCTGGAGAAAAATAGCACAGACATCACCAACTACTGGCCTAGTATGAATAATACAATGTTTTTGGTCGTTTTTGCCTATCCTTGTAAACAGGGATCATTTTGATAACATTGTCATCTGTGAAACTTTTCAAAAAATGCCATGACGCTTTTCCATTTTTAGTATATTGTTGTCATTTAAACGTACCCTTAGCTAACGCTTTTGCTGAATTGCCATTTACTGTTCCTTCTTTGTATTCATTCTTCCAGAAAAAGTCCTAGACTTGACTTCCTGTTTAGCAATTGAGGACGACAGTATTTCTTTTTCTCATGATAATAGAGGTCTGCAGTCCATGTGCTCTGTCCAATCAGACGTCACGGATGACAACAGTAAGTTTTACTAAAAATTCTAAACTTGATCATTTAGTTAACATTTTTAAAAATGCACAAATCGGACAAAAATGTGTTTTGTTATTTTGTGCACTGGTTTATTCATTTGCAACATATGCATCTTTGCTATTTCTGTAACGAATTCAGCCCCCATATGGATTAAATCTGAGCACAGATTCTGAACAGATCCAAATGGGCTACAGTGTAAGTGTTATGCTGAATGACTGGATTTTTAAAAGAAGAGCAAGAAAGGCCTGAGATTTCTGCTTTTAGAACCCTTTTAGAACTCTTTCTTTAGTATTTTCTTAATGCATAGGTCTTGGTAGAAATTAATCATGTTTACATCATTTCATAGTGGCTTTACAGAAGACCTAGTTAGCATCACAATTAGGCTATATCAACATGTTAACATTTCTATGTTGTGTCTGTTATATCTTAGGCTATATCTCTATGTTTAATACATATGGTCTGTTTATATTGTTTCATGTTTAAAAAGTGTCAGATCTGATTTAATGACTGATTTCTTTGTATTTTACTTTTACAAGCCTCCAAAGTGAAACACCCTGTCAAAACATAAATTGACATGGTGAGAAACAGGTATACAAAGATACATCTTATGTCATGGTGTTAAACATTTCTCATCAGTCTGTTACTCTAACTCACTTCCTGCATGGCAGCATGCAGCTGATTGTTTATATACTCAACGTTCAGCACTGACCAAACTAATTGCATGGAAATTAAGAGATTCATTTTGCTATTTTAAATGCATATTTTGAATGCATTATTCCTTTTCTTTTTCCTTGACTTGTCAACAGATGATTCTCATGAACTTTGTTACCTTGAGAATCACAATGTTTTTTTTTTTTTCTGTTTTGTTGTTATTTATTAGACCCTTGTTGCATGCTCCGTTGCTTTAGCAAGCTGGGTCACACTGAACAACTGTGTGAATTGGATAGGTTCTTGTGAATCGGCTATAACAAGATGCACTCTGGCATCGATCTCAGGGGCACTTTGATGTTTAATCTTCTTTAACTCTGAGGAGTTATAACAAGCTCTTTCAAACCAGCGCGCTCAGATCTTTCACACGTCTAAGATTAATGAGCCTCAGAACTATCAAAGCATGCCATAGTCTGAAGATACATGTGAGCTTTACTGAAATATGTGTGTTGTGGAGCTGCTTGTGACTGAGAATGTGGATGATGTGACAATATACACTACCATTCAAAAGTTTGGAGTCAGTATTTTTTTTAAACTTTTTTATTAAGCAAAGGAACCATTCAATTTATCTAAAGTGACAAAGTGAGAATATTTTCTTTTTTTAAATTCTATTTAAAATAAATGCTGTTCTTTTGAACATTCTATTCATCAAAGAATCCTGAAAAAATGTATGATGTTTCCATAAAAATACGAAGCATCACAATGGTAATAACAACATTGATAATAATCAGAAATGTTTCTTGAGCACCAAGTCTTTCTGAAGATTTCTGGAGATGTCTGAAGGATCACGTGACACTTAAAACTGGAGTAATGGCTGCTAAAAAAAACATTACAAGAAAAAAATACATTTCAAAATATTTTAAAATAGAAAACATGCAGCTTTGGTGAGCAAAAGAGAAAGAGATTTTTTTTTTTCCAAAAACAATTTAAAAATCTAACTGACAACAAAATTTTCAACAGTAGTGTATAAACATTTTTGATGACTCTAATGTTTTAATAATGCTTTTTAAAAAAAATGCAAGCTATCTGTTTACCTTCAGTATACTGAGTTCTTTAAGATCTAAATGTCTGGTTTTCTAACTCAAAACAGGCTATTACTGGGATACCTCAGATTGCCTTCAGAATATCTACTCTCCTGGGATCCAAGGTTTTCTCCAGTATGAATTTGTGCAGATGCCTTCCTCCACGCACACTGCTCCAGAAATTCTCGACATGGACTACCTTACTGGAGGCGATGACATTGAGAACTTCCTGCCAGTTCCAGCTCTTCCTCTTAATACTGACATGTCTGCAGTTCCACAGTACAACCAGCATACCAGGCCAGAGGTCCACCACGTCATCCACCCAGCAGCAGCAGCAGCAAGTCAACATCACATCTATGACTACCCACAGCCCATTCAAACAACCTTCGGGGTGCCTCAGGGCCAACATATAGGACTTGCTGAGGTTCCTGATTCCTTAGAAAGTTCTTTGTGAGAGCCACACTTCTAAACTCCATCAGACCTGCCAGCCAGTGGTTCGAAATTCAATTCTACGGTTACTGACCATGAAGAACTTCATAAAGCTGTGGCTGGTAACACTACCAGAGACTGAGGTGGGTTTACAGGCTCTCATTTGAAATCACCATTAGTCACTAATGCAGAACCATCTGTCTTTGAATGTTAGGATATGCCACTCCTAGATTTGCAATCTAGGTGCAATCTATTTGTTGGAAAAAATCAGCTCTGGCTGACATGACAATGGACTTGGGGGTTATACTGACCCCCAGTTAATGACAAACAAGTAGTTTGGTTCAAGTCATGTGATTTCATCATGGTGGCCCCTAAGAAGGGACTCGCTCCATGTAGAATAAAACTGTGGTAGTGCTTTATTTAAATAGCCCACTTTAAACTTGCTACTATCTATAAATAGCTTTGTAACTACACTTCATCTAACTCTCAGTAATCTTCAATTACATGTCAAATAACATTAGAGTATTAGTAAACTGTTAGGTTAGGGTTAATAGAGTAAGCTGAAGTACCCTGAAATAAAGTGTTAGTAGATATTAAGCACACAGTCTACTAAAACTCTAATGACTGCTAGTTGACATTGAGTTGCAAAGTTACTTAGAGTTTGTTGAATGTCAGTTAGTATAAATGAACTCCTTTTAGGTCTCTGATATGATTTATCTTTACACATTTTAAATAGTCCTATGCATTTTTTGTATATTTTTATATACATTGGTCGAACAACATATATTTCAACCCCAAACTCATGCCATTGGTTTAGACGCTGTTTAGAGTACACTGAAGTATTTAACTTGGAAAAAAAAATAAAATCACACTTCAGCTTAATTTTTTTTTCTTTTTCCATGCTGATATGAATTGATATGAAATGTCATTAAAATGTTATGGTCAGTGTGGGAATTGTACAGTTGTGAAGTTCACTATGAATTAGTTTTGGGTAATCAGAAACAAATATGAAAAGAAAATTCAATTTTAAGTTTTAATTCCTAATTACTGAGGTTTGTAAATGACCAATGTCCAGAAGGGGGCATTATTAAGTGTGTCATTCTAAAGTTAAGAAAAAAAAAAAAAAAATCAAAGAATGTTTCCTTTGTGTTCTTAGATACCTGAGAATACACAATACTTTTTTTTTTTTTAACAGTAAACAGTTATGTATTGTCTGTTAAATGCTATGTATATTATTCTCTCCTTTGAAATGTTAATGTTCTGCAAAAATGAAAATATTTTTTAAGACATAAAACATTGTTTTGTCTCATTTATGCATTTATAGTGTTTGTTTGGTTGTTTCAAGATTATTATGCTAATAAACAAGGCATCAGGTTGAGGAGCAGAGAGAATCTCTATATCCACATGGTGAGTAAAAAAATAAAACACCTGAAGACTACAGGTTTCCTGCTGCTTTAGCTCCTCTAATGCAATCTAACAGTCTCATTAGGGGAGTTGAAACTTTTCTGAAGCTGTGAAATTTTGCATTTGCAAAGGTTGATGATCCGGAGCTAATAGCAGATGTTCTCAATGGGGTTGTTAGGGAAATGACTAGAAGGTCATCTGCTGTCAGGGTCGCCCTTTTACTTCATGAACAAATTAAGAGCGTTTTACTCATTTAGAACTGATTGCATGAAAACATTAATATTTTTATGGGTCTAACTGTATTCAAAATTTACACGTTAAATATTAGAATTTTTAAATGGCTAACTAATCAAATAATCTACAATGGTTTACTACAATATCCGCTAAATCAAACTCTATGATCTATATTGTATATTTGCTGTATATTTGATGAGTACATCAAATCATATCAGCATTGTTTTTTTTTCCAGCAAAATGTGTGTAAATTATGTAATATTAATAAGTCTTTAATATTATGTAATATTACATCAAGTCTTTGCACTGAAGTGCAGGGTTGCGAGGGAGACCACACTTTCGATGTTATACACACAATAAAACACTAGAGGACAGCACACTCAAATAAAGACCAACAAGCAGCTTGACTGCATTGCCAACTGCTAATGAAAGCTAACTGTGTAGAGACAGTTTCATTACAAGAGTTTTAGAACTTGATACAGTTCCTTTTGATAATGGTAACAGGTATGAAGACTTCATTTTGAGATTATTTCAGTGAAAATATATTTTCATTTGAGAATATTGCCGATAGTCAAATGACTCTATTAATTGTATAAGACATAATATATGCTAATGCCCACAGCAGTGCTCAGAGAAGGGAAGACAGGTCTACACTAGTGCATGTCTTACAAATCAGTGTATGAGAGCGACAGCAATTAAATGCTTTGACAAGTAGTGACAGAGGCCTGAGGCGAGGAACGAGATGTGTGTGTGTGTAACACAGTGTGACAGGCTGACCTTGCCTGATGCAGTCATATGACTCATGTGGCCCACCCAGTTCCACAACGAACCACAAATGTTCTAAGGGTCTCCATGAATATGTTCAAAATAACATACTACCATGCTAATTTTAGTAAATCGTTTTTATATTAAATTGATGGAACTCGTAGATGACGTCTGCCAAAATTCACACCACATGCAATACTCTATCCCACAAATAAATTGAAAGTTCAGGTAATTCTGGAGTTTTAACATTTTTTTTTCATGTGAACTGCCAAATAAGACTTACACAAATTGAATTATAATTGCAAATGAACTGTTTTGTTTTCAAGATTTTGAATCTAATTTATTAAAAAATAATCACAACATAAATATAGCCAATTTTCTTGGGTGTCTAAATCATTTTGCACCAGTGCGCTCGTATAACCCACTGCACATAGAAGAAGAGACTTGCATGCTTATAATAGATGATTGAATTTCAAATGTCAATGATGGATGGAAATGCTTACCTAAACAAGAGGTGCATGAAAGGGATTTTCAAATTGAGTTCAGGCTGTCTATATATATATAAGCAGCACTTACATACAATCAATGTCCTCCAAAAATATTTGTCAAACATTTTTAAGAGCAGGTGCTACAGACCTTTAACACTGCTTTTATATATATATGAGTGATTCTTCAGTGTGGAAAAGTTCCCTAAACTGCATTTCATCTGTTAACAGTAATCATTTTATATGTGATAAAAATGACAACTTTAATTTTTGGAGAAAAAACACATTTACAAACACAACAAATTACTAGCTAGAAGTCTGCAAAAAAAAAAAAGCATAATTCTTTACCAAAAAAAAAAAAAAAAAAATCATAAATACCAAATTAACATTTTCTGGGGGGTAAGTAGACAGTAGAAATTAGACAAGGACAAGCCCAAAACTTCAGAAAAAAGGGTAAATAATTAGGAACAGCAAAAAGTTATATCCTATTATCCATCTTACAATCTAAAAAATGCAGTTTGAAAAAAAAATCACTTAAGTGGACAGAACCACCCATGTGTCAAGAAAAGCCATTTCACACATTGTCTTCAACATCCAGTATTTCAACCTGACCTTTGAGTGCTATATCACCTTAAGATTTCATTGAGTATTACACTCTCTAATTCTCAGGAACACGAACACACACACACACACACACACACACACACACACACACACACACACACACACACACACACACGTACCAAGTTCAATTAAACGTTAATGAGCAGGCCAGGTGGTAATAGCCTGTTTAGTGGGACTAATTGTCATGTGCAGTCTCCTCACACCTGGCCTCTACAGAAGGTGAGAAAGCCAGGAAATGCTGGATGTCCCCGTTTCAACTCTGTATAGGCACTTACAGCAGCCAGAGCACTAAATGCTTTCAAAGCAGTTTTTGGGGGGAAAAAAAAAATCTACATAGAATAACCTCTTTGTGGCAGCCATTGTTGCTCACGGCTATTTCCAGGAAAACCAAAAAATCAAAAAATAAATAAAATAAATAAAAAATGGACAAATAAACAACAAGCTGCATTCCAGCCTTGGATACCTATTGTGCTCTTTCTATTCAGTCATGCTCGATGTTATTTACCGTCCAGAGGAAAATACAGAAAGACATCTCTTGTTGCTGAAATATAGCAATTGTCCACAAAATGAAACACAAAATAGCCCAACAACACACACAAACTTCTACCAAAATGTCACTTGAAATGATCACTCCTTATCAATTTTCCCTTCAATGCCAAAATTTCACAGTGCACTTCAGTTTTGCTGTTGGAAACTCTGACTCTGAAAAGTTTGTGCATTCTCATATAACTTCCCAACCTTATATTTCTAACTCTTTATTATGTCTTGCTGAAAGTGCTATAGGTTGCATTTTATTAGACGACCCTACTTAATACTCGATTCTGATTAGCCAGCGTGTTCACGTTTCTCATATCACACCGTTTCACACACATCTGGCGGCATCTTGCATATTAATGAACAATTATAGTGAAAATGACCTCAGAGGATTGTTTTCTACATTGTAATGGACTTTTTTTTAAATATGTGTTTTAAAATAATATACAGATAAAATTGTAATAATAAATAATAGTAGTGCATTATTTTTATTAATTAATATGATCAACTTATTTTTTGACAAATTCATCAGACACTTGGTACAAACCATTTTTAAGTTCAATTTAGAAAAATTTAAGAGTTAAATGTGATTTTTTTTTTAGAAAGACTAAAACTGTATTTTTTTGTAAAACGTACTCTAAAAATGTTTTGTTTACTTTGTTTTATTTAACTTTTTTTTTTCACAGTGCAGGGTTCATTTTCCTATTTAACCTATGCTAATATTTAGGATAAAAATGAATAAATAATGTTGCCATGAATGAAAGATTACAATGTTTGATTTGAAAGACATTTTAAGGAAGTGTTTCATTCATATGTCTTTTCCAGTTAAAAAAGTAAACTGTGGTCAATATTTCTACTTTGCTTGATGTTTTTCTTACCTTTCTCTCTTTCTTACTCAAGGCTGACCCCATCCATCTTTCTAGGTGACTCTCATTATCTCTTCTTTGTTTCCTCTATGACCTCCTCTCTTTCCTCCTTTAGTCGTCTGTTGGGTAACCGATATGCCCGTCACACTCCCTTTGCGTTTTCCATCTTCCATCTTTCTTCCCCACCATTTATCTTGGCAATGTCTCAGGCTTCACTACAGGCCTCTTTTTAATTCCTATAAACTCAAAACACCCTTTTGGCAGCTCATGTGTTCATTGCTCAGCACAGAACACGGCATATCTTGTTTTATATTCACTTCTTTAAATTCTCAGCGAAAGACCGTGGACTCGCAGTCGCACGAAGACCTGAAGCAGTGCGCCTCAAACACAACGAGACTCACTCATGGCTGTGTCATAACGAATCAGAAATATAATTAAGCTGAATATGCTGTCTGTTCCTTTACAGATTTGCTGTTGCTTTCGAAAATTGGTTTAATGCCTGAGGTAGATAATTTATGTACACAAACGTCAACATTATCTTACACTCACAACCCGATAAGGGCATTTTCTATTTATATACACTCACATGGCTACCTCTTCTAGTGGATTTCACTAGAAGGTATAAAATGTCTATGCAATTTGCAAATTAAAATGCCCTGAAAGTTTGTCAACATGATCATATGATGTAGAGTTGACCACAACCACTGTTTGGTCATAAATCAATCTTCTCTGAAAGCCAATGGCAAACATACATATCTTACACACAAACATTTCAACCACACTAAACAGAAAAGTTGAAATGGAGTCAGAAAGTGTCTTTAACTGAAACCTAATATTACCTGGATACACAGTGAACGATAAAACCAAAACTCTAGTCTCTTCTTACTTCTAAACAACAAAGGCTCACAGAATTAACTTGCAGTACACTTTAATGATTTATTGATGACTATGCTCCTGTATCCCCTTTCTCACACTCTGTGTAATATGAGCGAGGATTCCTTGTATCTGAGGACCGACAAAGTTCAGAACGTAATTAAACTCCATCCAAACGAAAACCTCATCTTGTGATCTTTGAGGGAAACCAACAGTAACTCAGAGAGGTCGTACATCCACCACACGTCAACCTTTATCAATGAAATGCCTGTGAGACCAACAATGCACTTTGAGTTAATTACTTAGGACGTAGCTTTGTCCTTCCTGTGTTTGGTCGGAGCTGGCAAAACCAAAACAGAAGGATCTGATGAATTTGACAGTTGTCAGATCATAAAATCTTTGTAAATTTGACAGTAAGCCGGGCTGTCTGTTCTTATATATCTGCTCCCATCTGCTTCACAACAAGGTGCAATAAATAGCATGACATGATTTGATGGTTGAGGATTTTTTTTTTTTATTATATTACAAGTGTAAACAAAAACGAGAGCCCAAGTTTGTTTGTTTGCAAGCGTGTCATATATGTAACTTGAGTTTGAAAGCTGACTCTGGCAGTTTCACACCATTGCACAACCTATTTGCTCATATTTATGTGTCACGTTGCAGAGATCAAATGCAGCCTTGTTTCAGATTTATATAACCAAGCCCAGGGAAATCTGGGGGAAAAAATTATAATAGTCTTTCCCTCCACTAGTGTTTACTGTAAAAATTAATGTCAGTGTAATGAAAAAAAAAGTATATTCTCCTCTGTAATGTGTCCTCTGGAGTAACCAATACTATGGGTAAAGTGTAATGAGATCTAGTGTTAATGTGCTCTGATAGGAGGGTGAGGGTACATGTCAATAAATGTTAAGATCTGCATTCTTGATGAATGAGCTAATGCAAAATTGTATTGGATTCTTCTTCATTAAATTGTCTCCCAGACTCCAACTCATTAATCTGTTCCATTTCAGATAAGATGATTTTTTTCGGCGACTTGTTCAAGTGCACTCAACCGCTCTTCAAGGCCTGGATCAAAAACAAAACCCAAAGCTGTCTGTGCATTATGTTATGCTGTCAAAAGTTCAGTCAAATGCAATCGTTAACACACAAACTATATTGATAATGGATTTTCAAAATGGCATATTGTTGGAATTTATAGTCACTCAAAAGATGAGAGGGAAAAGGTTACAGAAGTAAGAGTGGTCTAAGGAGTGACATGTTCCATATTCTAACTAACTTCTTATCTTTTTTTTTTAAAAAAAAGAGTTTTATGTTTATCCAAAATATTTGTTACTCTGCCATGTCTTCATAAGGATCCCAACATTAGGAAAGAAAGTCTCAGGTTTGATTTTAACAGTGTCCTTGATAACGTCAGTTCGACCTTAACAGTTAAAAGAGAGCAGACTGTTTTGCAAAAAGACTGTTATTGAAGAATGACGTATTTATATTAAGCTCACAACCCATAAGACATCTACATTTAGGTTTTAAAGATATAGTGGCATAAAGCATAGAGAGGCTGTGAAAGAGTCTAAATTATCACTGGTTTTTGTGCAAGACACCTTGACCTTAGAAATGGACCTCAGGGAGGAAACATTTCAAATATATGATATAACCCGTTTAACTTGTAGCACACTGGAATGTATAGCTTTGACATGTCTGAAATGACTTGTGTATGAGAGAGATAAACTTGCAACTATTCAGTGGGGTTTATTTAAAGAGGCTGGCACTGACAGGCATCCTCTAATGCAAAGCTAATGCATGGTGCTGAGCCACAGTCCAAAGATTTTTTGGACCACATTACTCTATGACGAATACATTTGGCTGTATGTGCAAATGGACAGCTGCATGGTCTAAAGGTTGTTTTTAAGGGGCAGTTTATTATTGCTGCTCAGATGCTTTTTGCAGCTCTGTCCAGCAGTTGGCAAACTCCTACATTTAGATAACACAATACGAAGGCATGCTTTTTCTTTAGAATAAAATGCATTGATGAATTGCTGACAGCAAGACTAACAACACTGAAAAAAATTATACTAATTTTTTTTAAGGTATAGTGGTTGCAAACAATTTATTTTAGCTACATTTAAAAAATAAAAAACATGTTGAGTTTTGATATATTTACAGTAGGAAATTTACAAAATATCTTCATGGAACATGATCTTTACTTAATGTCCTAATGATTTTTGGCATAAAAGAAAAATCAATAATTTTGACCCATACAATGTATTTTTGGGTATTGCTACAAATATACCCCAGCAACTGGTTTTGTGTTCGAGGGTCACAACTGATTGCAACCACTTAACTTAAAAAAATGTAATAAACACAATGAATCATTTTTTTTCAGTGAATATATTTAAAATCAACATGATTCACTTCTCGTACATTATTCATAATAAGCGCACATGCGTGATACATGACTGACTGCATGCCTATTAGGACTGGGCGTTGATGCAAAAAATAAAAATGATATTAAATCTCAATATTGTCTCGGGGGAAGCTGTCACAGTATGTATGTTTCAGTAGCTCTAAGGTTTTAAGTCAAATTAGGCACCCTCAAAAATGGTCAACATGTGTTTAATGAACTGTATCTTTTGTCCAATAACAGTGGAAATGCCAAGTGCCAGAAACAGACTTAAAAAAAAACTATGCTGAAAAAAAGATACACTGAAGTAAACAGTGAAACAAGTGGTCTCTCTTAGTTTTGAGCTTGATGTGGACTTGACAACACATATCTGTATATGACATTAATACTTAAACTTGTGATCTTGAAGAACTTTTGTAAAAAGGCATTTACGGTTCACCTAATACAGAAACAGCCATAAAGCAACCTTGGGTGAAGTTTTTTTGCTTGAGGGCATAACGAATAGTTTAAGGCTAGCCTTAAAGCAGTGTTTGAATCTCCAAGTTTCATCCCAGGTCTTTAACCAATATTCCACGCACTGAAACGAATTTTTCCCCACGACGCTTGATTAAACTATGTGAATATGTCGATTTCGATGTAAATAAAGGATGAATGAATGACCAAAAAGAATGAATGAACACAAGCATAAATAATCGCTAGGGAATGCAAAAGAAGCGACTCGACCTTCTTCGACCCAAATTCCAAGCCGATTTCGTTGTCTTCCACAGCGGGGCAGCGTAACAGCGATCTACAGACAGCATCACCCATCCATGGGCATTTGAGAAGAACTTAACTTGCTGTCGGATGTCACATACCAACAATCTGATGTAGACAGAAAGCTATAAAAGTGCGGACACATGTCCGCGCTCAGACCATGAAGGCGTGCGCACCATCGAGGACCATATGATAACAGAGCTTTATTTTACGCACGTTTATGCAAACGCAATAACAGCCACACATGGTTTTTCCAATGGAATCAAATCCTATGATTTATGGCGAGGATTATTGAAGTGAAGATAAAATGAAAATAAATGGCAGCCGCTTGATGAACAGTTCTTCACTGAGCCCTCACGAGATCACCCTAAATCGCCCACCCTGGGTCGCCACAACTTTGGGCAGCTTTCTGATCTTCACTATCGTGGTTGATATATTGGGGAACCTCTTGGTGATCTTCTCCGTGTACAGAAACAAGAAACTTCGAAACGCAGGTAGGATCGCTTTTAAACCACATATGGCAAGCCATTTAAACATTTATTCGTTTAAACTATGGATTTTTAAAATGTCATATCCAAATGTTTTAATTGCTAGCAAATAGTCTATTAGTAGTATCTTTTTTTATTTCACCTGTAACTGTTTATTCGATACTAGAACTACAAGTAGAGACTAAGATCGAATGAATTAGTCACCAGTAATTATTTCTTAAATTCTCCTACACTTATATGAGTAACTATCACAGTGATGTGACTATCCCATTGTTGCTGGAAACAAATGTAACATTTTTGCTATAGAATTATATGCCATTTCTTACTATTAATTCTATAATAAACTTATATAGGGTCCAGACTTCTGCCTAGTATGTATTAGCTTTTCCAGTTTTACTAGTACTTATTCATTGTACTTAATATCTATTTAATTTGTAGTAACATTTTTATCTCACTAGTTACAATAGCTTTTTACTGGGTTAATGACTATTCAGAATCGCAACTTTATAGTATATTACAACCGTACTGGTCAGATATTGGGATCAGGGGTGTTTTACAGACACTTCATACCTTAAATTTTGACTTCAGATAAAGTTCTATTTTCCAAGTAAAATTACAATGCTGACTAAACAGATACAATAGAATTCTAAGTTTCTGTAATACAGCCCTATAGGATTCCAGTTAATGAAGTACTTAAATTACAGGATATTAAATATTGACAGAATTACATGCATACTATTTAACAGTCAGTGTACACTGTACTTTAGTAGCCTATACAGTGAGTTTTAAGAGTTTATAAATGAATTAGAATATGTTGTAGCTTTCTGCATAAACTTAATTCTTTCAGTGTGATTTTATATTTTCTGCCATTCCTGACAGAATATTGTGCTGAATCATAGTGGACGGTATTATAACAAACTATTTTTAGAGGTTTCAGGTAACTGGCCCAATATCAAACAAAACTCATTTTCCTGTGAGTGGATGGAGTGCTTATCACCGGTGTCACACCGACCCATATGTCACTTTTCTCTGCCAATAGAGACAGAGACCTTATGCTGTTCCTCAACTGTGAAGTTTGTGGCACCAGTTTGAAAATTACAACAGCACTATGGAAAAACAGGCTCTGGACAGTGCTTATGTCTACATTAAGTACAAAGCAATTCCAATTAACCACATATACTTACATATGCATTATTATGTGGTGCAGCTTGTTGATGTTATTGCTGTTGAATCTAAGTAGGCATGTGATAGTATCCGATTTTCATATCACAATAACTGCTGAAGCATTTATCACAGTATATGATAAGCAAACTTATGTGTTGTCCGCTTAAGTAAGTTTAATAACTTTTTATTTACATTATAAAGAAGAACCTTTAACATTTAAATACTATAAATCAATACACCATTAAATCTAATAGGTAAAGCATTTTTTTAAACAGATTAAAATGCTAAAAATAACACAATTATTAAAGAACAGTAATAAATAATCAGAATATTTTCAGCCAATATCTAGATGTTTTCTGTGCTTTCATGTTTTAGTCCAGATTAAAATGTCAAAAAACAAAAGTGTAAACAAATGTTTGAAAAAAAAGAGTAATATAAGTATTTAAATGTTTGGCAATTTTCAATATAGCGAATACAAAAATCTGAATGGCTGTTTGAAAACAAATATTGACTGACTTTCTTCCTTCTCTTTGACAAGTGGGTGTCAGAAACAGAAAGTTGCACAGTGTGTACCAGAGTAATCACGGTAAACAATGTATTGCTGCTTTTCCATAAGTGCCACCTACTGTCTTATAGTGAAACTGTTCAAATTACTCACGGCTTGGTTTGTATCATGGATCTAGAGTCACAGTTTTGGTACGGTTCAGTATGTGTTGTGTTGAGAGAAAAAAGGACTATACTGTCAAATATAAATAAAGAAAATAAGAACAAATTATCTAACTACAAGCATCAGTACAAATAAATACAACAAAGCAAAAATATAAATAAAATAAGCAGTGCTTTTCAGTTTTTAGGTAGGTCTAACATGAGTTTTACAGAATTTAAAGTACAGAATTTGAATAAAGTAACCAAATGTAAAATAACACTGCATATTTGACTGTATAAATTAAAAATAAATCATTATTAGTTATTAGTCATCATTAGTCAATGGGACAGTCACAAACCTCCCGGTTTTCATCCAAAATATCTTAAATTGTGTTCCAAAGACGAACGAAGCTTTTACGGGTTTGGAACGACATGGGGGTAAGTGATTAATGACAAAATTTTCATTTTGGGGTGGAGTAACCCTTTAAGGCAAGTCATGTCACTCGGCAGCCATCTTTGAAACACCTCTCGGGCATGCTAGTGCAGTGCAGCTCCTATCTCTGAACAGGGAAACATCAAATTCTCCAAAACTGTTTGCCAAGCTTAAGATTAAATTTCATATTTGAAATCACCAATGAAATCTGACAACAATTGTCTCATAAATGTTATTTATTTTGCTCAAATAGCTTTAAAAAAGCTTATTTTTCAGGCTAGACCAGCCAGCGCGCATGTGCAGTCCTAAGCGCACATCTCAGAACGCTGATTGTTTCTATAGCAACCAGGACTTCTAATGGCAGCTGCAGTGACACGCTGACTTTACAGATTAGGGATTGGCTCTTTTACTCAGAAGGCGGGACTTTGTTCGATAGAGCGCCCATATTAAAGGTGGGGTATGTAATTTTTCAAAAACGCTTTATAAAACTGAGTCGGGGCTGAGTACCAAAACAAACTCGTAGCCAATCAGCAGTAAAGGGCGTGTCTACTCATGATGTGGAGGAGAGAGCTTTCAGTGAACAGCCGAGCTGAGAGACAGAAAGATAGAGATGGCGGATAAAAAACAAAAGAGGAGAATGTCTGCAGAACGATAAGGCAAGAAGTAGGACCTGTGTAAATACCGGATCAGCTTTCCAGCGCTGGAGAGAACTCAAGGAGTGGAAGGCCTGCGATCGGACGCCGAGGTTACTTTGGTTCTTCTCGATAGGTTAGTAACACTGTGTCTACTCCAGATGCAGCGCGCCGCAACAGCTAAAGTCTGCCTACACTGGACGCGATAAAGCGACCGTTGAAAATCATTTGAAATTTGTGTCAGCACGTCATAAATAGAACGCGGCAGCAGTTTTCTGTCGGGGATTTGTCGCGCCGCACAGCATCCAGTGTAGACAGCATCACTGATTATAATGACTTCTATAGTATTTTGTCGCACCGCTTGCATCCGGTGTAGACACGGTGTAACATTGGTTTTGCTTTGTTTCACAGAACTAATCGTTGCCTGGGTTGCGTAGGCTACGTATGTGTGGGGCGGAGCTATCAAAATAGAGGCGAGACCCTTTTGGGGTAAGGGGCGTGTTTGTTTTGGTGATTTCAAATATCAACATTGGCTTCCAGAAATCGTTTTTCCTCATTCAAAACAATACGAGTGACAAGTGGGTATATTATAGTCTTTGCTATTATGCAGTGTTGCATATTTTAACCGGCTGATGGAAAAGAAGTTAATGTGTGTTCTAAAAATCTGAAATATTTGGATAATCTAGAATTATTCACAATATTTTGAAGTGCCCACACTAACAATACCAAACTTTTCCGTCCATTTTGACATATTTCAGCATGGTGCACTTGTCAAGTTATTTATTTATTTACTTTTTATATTTGTTCAATAATGTTTCCTCTTCTACTCAGTATAGTGCAACATGTTCTGATTAGTGGGTCAAATTAACCCAGTAATTGTCCCATTAGCCTCCCACGATGTGTGCTTCATTATGTTTCTCACTAGTGAGAGGACCTCCCATGGCCCATTGTAAAGACCACTGACCCAGTGTGAATATTCAATTAGCAATCATTCCACCACATATCCAAAGTTACAGTTACTCAAAAGACACGCATATACGAACGGTCACACGAGCACGCACACATTCGCTCTTCATTGTTCTTCTGTGGTGAAACAAAGTGGTTCCTCTCCTCCCCATTGTGGTCTATCTGTTTTATTTAAGCTACTCAACCTCAAAGACTCTATCTGCTGTGGCACCACTGTCTGTTTAGATTATTCAGACCAACCATTCCCTGCTGTTAGGTAATCCTCATTTCAACACAGCCAGTGTACCTATCATAAAGCTACAAATGAAACTCCACCTGAGTGCTAGCATTGATATGCTGGACTATAAGCATCTTATAACTTGGGACCAGCTGTATATTTCAAGATAAAGGTAATCAATTTGTGCATTTCCTGGGAATCAAACCCATGACCTTTGTGTTGTGAGCATCATCCATTACCAGTTGTGCTACAGGAACTCCATGCGCGTGTTTGATTCCCTTTACGTTTCTCAACGTCTCGGACATTATAACTGAGCCTGTCTTCTCTGTGCGGCTCTCATCTCTAACTACTGCTCTTTAGTTGCTCTGATGTCGCTTATGAGCCCAAGGCAGTCTTATTAGATGAAGTTCACTGTTCATTCAAGAGGAACTCTTCTCTACCAATTATTCACAGAGGCTGTGTGAGTGGAAGAAGGGCCCTTTCAGCAGGCTCGAGTACTGAACATGGGTGGAACAAGGACACAATCTTTCTTGAGAATAAAGTGATTGCTTACAGTAATTTTAAATAGCATCTAAAAGTATTGTTCAAAGTGTAATCTTTAGGATATAAAATAATACTACTGATGACCTAAAAGGTATTGTTCAGGTTTTACTGCAATGATGCAATTGTTGAAAATTTACTGTCACACTTCTGAATGCTCTGATTGCTCTTTACAACAAAACTGGTTGGTGATTCAAGCTCCAAAATGAACAAGACAAGACAGACAGAGAGAGAGTGAGAGACAGACAGATCCCCATGACAAATTTTCCCATTCCAAATCTTCTAATGTCATGCAATTTAAGACTAAAATTAACTGTCGCTTTAAATGACAAGACAATTACATATGCATTTAAAATCTTATTGAAATGAATGTACTAGCTGTCTGACTCGCAAAGATAACATTTTTTGCCCTTTTTGGTCATATACCCTTATTTTACCTTGCAGTATTGTTGTCATACTGCATTGCCCCGTGGGAAACTCCCTAATGTTTTGCTTTTTGCCATGAAGCTTTATTTATTCTTGAGGAGTTCATGTGCTCGCTCTTGCCCGACTTGGCCCTCGGCCTGCCCTTGGGCTGGTTTCGATGCTTTAATGAATGGCCAATTGCTGAAACACTGTACTGATGCTGCGCTCAGTTACAGACTGACTCACTTTTGAAGATCCTCTCTTGGCTTGTCTGCTGTTAAACACAGCCAGAAATGCCAGGTCCACCACTTTGTCAGTCAAATGTCACAGTGTGAATGGTCTGTGGCCATACAATATGTATGCAATGCTGGGTAGATTACAAATTATAGTCCATTCTAGATTCCAAATTCTATGACAAAAATTGTAGTCAGTGACATAGTCCATTACATTAAACATTTTAGGTAATATAATCTGACTACTTTTAGATTACATAGATTACTTTTGACCTAACTGATTTATCACATTGATTTGAATTGGATAATCTTGTACCATAATGATATAAAAATACAAAAAGTAGGAAAATATATTCCTTTCGTTTTAATTAACAACATGGAGTGCATTACATTATGTCAAGGTTTCCCAAACTGGGGTTCGTGAAGGAACTGCAGGGGGTTCATGAGTTTAATGAAAAGCTAATAATTAATTAAATCATAAAAATTAATGAAAATCATTTTAAAATAACATCAATCTAATATGAGAATTCAAATAAAAATTAATGTGTTCATAGTTGACGCAATGTTGAAACATGTCTTAAACTTAAAAATGACTGTGTAATTCAATTGGTCAAAGTGATTACATGTAATCAGTTACTACCCAGCTCTATATGTATGTATGTATGTATGTAAAGTGTGGACATAATAATTTTTTCCTGCTGCTTATATGACTGTTTTTCAAAATTCTGTTCATCTTCTCTGATTATTAAACATACAAGTTGCTCAAGTAGTTAGCATGGAGCTAGGAACGCCAGGGTTAGAGGTTCAATACACGGGGAATGCATGATAATATATAAATACCTTTATGCCAAATGCATAAATTTAAGAGACAAACTTAAATTACACTACTCCAAATACTTGTGTATCTTCAGCACTGATGCCATGTTTGTTTATTGGGCCTGTTGTTGTTTGTTTTCACGAAGTTGCTTAGTCATTTCTGTAGCTCAGCAAAAGAGCATGTTGCTGGAGTGGGTAACACTATGCAATTTGTTCAATTCCGAGGGAACACATTAACTGACAGAATGTTAAAAATCCAAGTGTATAATCTTGTAAATATGGCCAGCTGTGTTTTTTTTCTTGAATTTTCAAAAAGTACAGTCAAGTTTTGAGGCCAGCATTTGGAACATTTAGCATAAAAAATTAATACTGACCAAATTGCAATGGACAAATCTCTCCTTCTGTTGTTTGAAGCACATTGTATATTAGGTCATAATTAATCACTGTAGTTTGTTTCTCTTTTCCTCCCATATTTCTGAGAGATTTATTCATCCGTTTCACGAATTCAAAAACCAAAGAACCAGGGGGTCTGTTTTTAGTTAAGACTTTCTTTTAGGTTATGTCAGGCCTGCTTATTTTTTATATATTGTTGCATATTGTTCTGCTTGAGAGTCAAACAAAAAGGCAGTTTGTAGTGTATACCCAAATGAACATAGTTTATATAGAAATATTCTTTAATGCAGACAAGCAATATCCCCACTCAAGCATACTAATGCTCTGTGTGCTGCTATTGGCTTTGAATTGGTTTGTTCAGTAGTTTTTGTGCAAGGCCAGACTTTGACCCGTTATTTGGATTTAACTGTGGCAGATGACTTGATATCAAATGTCATATCTCCCCCTGAGCTCCATAATGGTCTTATTATCTATAGAGATGAAGTGAGGAATGATATTCAAGAAAAAATGTTGTTGCTGTGGCTCTGTAATTTTCGTTGAGGTGTAGATAAATCAATTTCAGTTTATTTTTTCTTGTCAATTGTTTTTCCTAGAAGTAAATTTGGTTATTTTCCATGTTTCAGAATAGAACACATTGTACTGTGCTGATCCTTCAATATAATCTGTGCACAAATGTGAGCTAAATAGGACCTGCAAGATACTTTCTCTTGCAAGTCCTTTGCCACTCTTCAGTTGAATCAAGCAGAAGGACATGAGTGATGAGTTATGTTTGACAAGACTCCGGTATCATTTGAAACAGCCCTCCAGGATCCCAAAGCAATAAAATATTGATGTAAGCATAATATTTCTGTGAACTCAAGGGTACTTTGGAGCTTCTCTTTAGTGCTGTATTTACACTCAGTAGGGGTGACAAAATGATATCAAAGTTTATTTTGCAAAGGCTGCAATTAAAATATGTGATACCCAGTATTAACTAATTAGAAGCCAGTTTTCAAAATTTGACTATCAGTGTGATACGGTATTTGCTTTAATATCTGGTTGCTTAGATGTGGAGAGGCTTCATTAAAGGGATATTGAATAAATATAACAGATACCTATGAGAGCAAAGATCGTTTGGTTTAAGCCAAGAGGTTAAAGGCAAGAATTAACCAACATTCCTTGCTCTTTTTAATGAGTGCTGCATTTTGCTTTCAGTAAGATGAACAAAGATAAAGAGCAACAGCATGGCAATGTGCTCGCCTTTAGTTGTATTTGACTGTTCAAAAATCAAGGGCACAGTATGAAAAATATAATAATATCATTATATTTTTATGTGCCCTTGATTTATGATTTATGAATTTCTTAATAATATACTAGTATGCTCTTGATTTTCCAATTTGTTGCACTACTTAAATATATGTCTCCAAACCATCTGCACTCATTTTTTCCCCTTGTGTTCACTTTAAACAGTACAATATCTCAGCACTGTTCAATTTCCAATGCCTTCAATTTGAAAGGATAGCAGACCTTTCTGGTATATTCTGTAGACTTTGCATTTGGATTGTTAAACACACAAGTGCAAGATTATTTACAATTTAGTTACATCATCATATTTAACGTCCAGTTTCTCACTGAATAAACAAAACTTGGCATCTGAATTTAAGATGTACAAAGTCCCTTGTATTGTGCTTGGAATGGAGCCTTATGACATCACTAAAGTGTTAAAGATTTTATTTAACATTTGCACCTGAACCGCAAATGCCATGTGACTAATGACTCCGGCTCTGCAGGAAAATGACGCCATTACAATGCTAATTGACTGATGTCACCACACGAACGCAGCTGCACTTTGGAACTATCCTGAGCTGTGATGTCAAAGGCAGCACGCTTTTTCACGCTTTTAAGAGTCCAACAAAAACAAACCAGGCTCTGGCAAAAGACCTACTATAATATAATGAAATATTGAATGCGTGGCTGCGTTTGAATGGCTGTCATTGGAAAAAGATGCATTTTAGATCCAGATGGTGTAGTTACAGCATCCACCAGCAGCATCTAACGGGCTTATAGATTTCATCTTAATGATATTTAGCCGCTGTGTTGATAGCGAACGTTCTACTACATTTCCTGACGAACAAGTTATGTGTAACCATTTAGTCTTCATTACCATCTCCAACTACTATAAATACATTCACCTCTGCATCCTGTTGACCTGTCCAAGCACAGAGGAAATGTCTGTCTGCGCTTAAACAAGAGTAAAATGTTTATCGTCTGTGGTAAAAAAGGAGAAAATCTCACTTAAACCCTAGACAGTTTCATACTGAAGAAAATACTGTCTTTTTTGAGTGTTTTATTGAATAAACTGGCTAAAGAGCCACTTATCAGTGAATCAGACTACAGTGGTCACGCTGTGTAGCATTTTTTTTTTTTTTTTTTTTTAGCTCAGTTGAATGACCTACTGTCTTGACATTATTTTGCAGTACCAGTCTTTTGTATCTCACCACATAAAACTCTAAAGGCGGTCACTCACAGCTGTCAGATGGACGTAACTGAGTCAGGCTAATGGTTTAACCTCTCTTTCTTGCTTTCTCTGCTTTCTGATGGCTTTGCATCCGTTATATAGCATATGTGATATGCTAAATCAAATTATGAACTCGTTTGCTTCTTAGTGGACATGGGACCTATAGTATATGACTTCAACAAAATCAAGGGCAAGACAAGTAATACTTGCTTTGTAGATGCACTACAAGGGTGCAATTGCTTGTTCAAAAATACAGTAAAATTGTGAAATACTATAACTGTTTTCTATTTGAATGCATCTTAAAATGTAATTTATTCTTGTGATGCAAAGTTGAATTTTCAGCATCATTACTCCAGTCTTCAGTGTCACTTGATCCTTCAGAAATCATTCTAATATGCTGATTTGCAGGTCAAGACACATTATTATTAACATCCTTATTTTTAGCATTCTTTGGTGAAGAGAAAGTTTAAAAGAACAATATTTATTTGAGTTAGAAAGCATTTATAACATTATAAATGTCTTTGCTGTCATGGCGCAGTGGTGTGAATGAGGAGAAGTTGATGTGTGGATCTAAATTGCATACTGAATTTATTAAAGCAAACCAGAAACTTAGGAACACAGGAATCCAATACAGAAACAGTGTCACAGTTTACAATCAACATCAAATTTAGGCTATACGGTATGACAAGAACCGACAAAGGAATGCTAGATCAAAGAACTATATATACAGAAGAAAAAGGAAACTAAATTAGAAACAGGTGAGACTAATCGCTAACCAAGGTCAAACACAGGAAGAAAACACAGGAAGTAAAAAAGCAATGGAAATATAATACAAACTAAGAGTCTTTAGAAACACAAACTAAACATAACAAATCACTTTTAATGAATGTAATGTGTCCTTGCTGAATAAAAGTAATATATGTATATATATATATATATATATATATATATATATATATATATATATATATATATTAGGGCTGTCAAACGATTAATCGCGATTAATCGCATCCAAAATAAAAGTTTTTGTTTACACAATATATGTGTGTCTTCTGTATATATTTATTTTGTATATATAAAGACACACGCATACAGTATATATTTTGAAAATATTTACATGTATTTAAAAGTTTATATTTATATTCATATAATTTATATTATATAAAAATATATTTAATATATAAATATAACATGTTTTTCTTAAATATATACATGCATGTGTTTGTATTTATATATACATAATAAATATACACAGTATACACACATATATTATGTAAACAAAAACTTTTATTTGGGATGCGATTAATCGCAATTAATTTTTTGACAGCACTAATATATATATATATATTATTTTTATTTTTTTTTAAATGGTAGGTGTTCATGATTAAAACTTTTAAATCTAGAAAATTCTATTGTTGACATTTTTGCTTTCATGCTATAGATCGTAACATCAAGGGCATGGGTTTGATTCCCAGGGAATACTATAAAAATGAAAGATGATTTGGATGAAAGTTTCTGCCAAATGCATGACAGGAAATGTAAACAATAAATCTCTCAAGATAATTTAATCATATAGCACATAGCAGAAAGAAAGAAAAAAGCAGCCGCATAAACAACTGGATGCAGAAGAGTTAACAGAGTGAGAAATTCTATGTACTCCTTTGGCTCTCAAAGGATCCTGTGAATCTGGCTGTGAATTTCTCTCACTGTATGTGTGGTGGTGTGGAAAAATCATAACCAAAGGTTTGCCCTGCAGTATATATGCCATTAGTGGCATAAACAAACTCTGGGGAGAAGTGGCGTGCTTGTAAGGGATTTTACAGAGTCTTTTCCTCTTATGCTACTGTAGAATAGACACATGCATTCAGATTCGAAGTGGGAAGTTGATCTTTTTTTGAAATATTATTATTTAGAGAGCATGATTTCAATGTGATCATTTTCAATATTGTACATCTTTAGCGTCTGTCCAAACAAACATAAATATATATGTGCTAGAACTAGACATGAAAATATTATGAATATTTAATGACATCACAATGACAGTTTTGTTATACTGGTTCTAGCAGTTTGATATGTGCTTACGGACAAAAATTCAGATCTAACAACTATAGCATGTTAGACTATGTTAGACTCTATTTGCGAACACTGTAATTAAACAGTTGATTTTCCCAGATCAGAGTTTGTGAAAAACTTTAAGAACTTATTAAGTTGTAAACTTACAAACCTCCTTCTAGTTGTAATCATATAAACAGCATAAAGAACTTTTGGGAATATAAACTTCAGCTTGTTGCAGTTGTGCACTCACAATAATGACGTCTCACATTAAGTCTATAGCCGTAGATGACTTCTGCAGTGAGATTTGTGGTCCATGCTACAGGGCCCCTGCTGGGCTTTCCAGATTCGTATTTTCCCTCTCTCTGCTAGTCGTTCTCAGTTCAAATGAAACTTTAGGAACACAACAGTTGAAAATAGTGGAGCTGCTGAGATGTCACAGGAATAATTTACTGAGTCACTGTTCTGGAACGATCTTCTGCTCTGATGATTCCTCTTAACATTGAGCTAAATTTGCTAAATCATGAATGTATTTATTTGGCAATCCTTCAGGATTACAAGATTTGCAGAGCATATTTTGTATATGAGATAAAAATGCCAGTACACGAGTGCAATGTTCCACATCTGATCTGCATGTTAAGTTAGACTGATTCACATTCTGAGTATTTTACCTTTTCTTTCTTTCTGAGCCAAAATGAAATTCAGAATGAGTATAGAAATCAACAGAATGAGTATAGAAGATCTTCCAGACCTTTTAAAATGTTGTTCCTTGTCATAGAACTGGCTACTTCTTGTTCAGTTAAAGGCAGGGTAGTTGATTTGGTTTGGACATTTTTTGAAAGTCTCTTCACATATGCAATCACTAAATTAAGTGGTCTAAATGTACTTATATGTATTTATATCGACTGTGGAAAGCGTAGAACCATAACTCCCTCGATCCGAGGACTACGATAGGCTATCCTACTTTCCTGTCAACGTATGTATTTGCATACCTCCATGCACCCTGTTTGTGCAGACATGATGATACGTCATCAGCATGTCCGTTATGCTATTGCAGACCAAGCGAGAATGGAAAGCATTATTATTGCAGTATTACGCACTTTGTACTGTAATGTTTTCTTACCGGTGAATGAGATATGAGATAATCTGACAGCGTTGCATTCGACCCTCCACCAACGCTGTCTCTCATCATATCGCTCATTAGCTTCTGGTCTGCCTGTGTGCGTTCATGTGTATTGGAGGAGGCGTGGCTTTGGAGAGTGATTTGCAGGGAGGGTGGAAACTTATGCTTTCAAAGCTAGCTTGCTAGCTCTCCGAAATCGCTTACCCTACCTTTAAATGGAGTTTAGTTATCTGATTACTTGATAACACATGCTTTAAAATATGTATTTATTTATATATTTATTTATTCATTTATTTATTTTGTAGGACACAAAGTCAAAAGCCTCTATAAACTTTTATGACGAACAAGTCTCATATAAATGGCTGAAAAACCTACCTAAAAACCTAAGAATGTTCTTAAAAAATATAAAAAAAATTTACATTGATATTTATATAAATATTTAACAAGAAATGTATATATATATATTTCTTAAAGCGATCATATATATGGTCCAAAGTTAGTTCAGTAACTCCAGAATTTCTTAATAATCATGATTCCAAAGTTGTTAGACTTAGAATACATTTCTGATTTCATAAAATAATTAAGATGTGAGGAAAACTTGACGTTATTAAAATCAATGAATCATATTCATTTCAAGTGGTATAAACGTTTGAAGCACAAATACATAATACATAACAAACGAAAAACATATAAAAATGGTATATTTAAAAACAGCGCCAGCTACAGCCCGGTCTCATCAGCTAGTGTCTCTCTTCTAACATGGGGCCCAAAACTTCTGAAAGGTCTTCATTGGTGAGTGAAGTATCATGTGACAATAACAGATGCAACCCAAATCCTTTTAATAGTGAAAGCAGCTGACAGACTTAGGAAAGATATGATTTAATTAGATGCAATAAAGGGCATGCTGCAAAAGCATACTGGCATCCATCCTGAAAAGGACAGGAGAGATAATGCACCTAAACTTTGTTTTTGAAAAACGTCATACACAAAACTTCATGAAAATCTAATCTGATGGCTTCAAGGAACCTGACAAGCCATCAGCAAAATCTGAGATGGTCATATGAAACCTCTTTAAAAGAATTTAATTGCATTCTGGAAATTGTAATGAGCTGTTTTGCTTGAAGGTTTTCCCATTTTTACAATGTCGCTATGTGGCTATAATTGCTTTATTTGCATTTATCGTTCTTCCACTGTCATTGTTTTGCAGGAAACATATTTGTGGTGAGCCTGGCAGTAGCTGACCTGGTGGTAGCCGTCTATCCTTATCCTCTCGTGCTGGTCTCCATTGTCCATAATGGATGGAATTTGGGATTCGTCCACTGCCAGATCAGTGGATTCCTGATGGGACTGAGCGTGATTGGATCTATATTTAACATCACTGGCATTGCCATCAATCGCTACTGCTATATCTGTCACAGCCTCAAGTATGACAAGCTGTACAGCGACAAGAACTCGCTTTTCTACGTCCTTCTCATCTGGATACTGACCGTGGTCGCTATAGTGCCAAACTTTTACGTCGGCTCCCTGCAGTACGACCCCAGGGTCTACTCGTGTACGTTTGCGCAGTCGGCCAGCTCAGCGTACACCATCGCCGTCGTCTTCTTCCATTTCATTCTTCCGATCATGATTGTGACGTACTGCTACCTGCGGATCTGGATCTTGGTGATCCAGGTGAGGAGACGCGTCAAACCCGAGTTCCGGCCCAAACTCACGCCGCACGACGTAAGGAACTTCGTCACCATGTTTGTGGTGTTCGTTCTTTTTGCCGTCTGCTGGGCCCCTCTTAATTTCATCGGCCTGGCGGTCGCTATAGACCCCGAGCGGGTCGCACCCCTCATCCCGGAGTGGTTTTTTGTATCCAGTTATTTCATGGCCTATTTCAACAGCTGCCTTAATGCCATAGTCTACGGACTGCTGAATCAGAACTTCAGACGAGAATACAAAAAAATTATTATCTCACTCTGTACTGCGAAAATGTTCTTCCCAGAGAGTTCAAATGATGCTGCAGATCGGATCAAAAGCAAGCCATCTCCTTTAATGACGAACAACAACCAAGTCAAAGTAGATTCGGTATGAAAACACCTAAAAGGACACTGTGAAAAAACCAAATAAGCATTTTAGCTGCTTTCAGAACCAACTATTTATAACCGATATTTATAACCTGAATACAGGTGTATGTATTTCTTGTACTGTTGCTTTTACAAGAAGGTGCATTGCAAATATCTTGCTTGGTCTCAGTGTTTACAAGTTCATAATGTTAGATTTTATACACAGTAGGTCCATGCATTTTTTTTCAGGACATCATTAAATTAATACTATCGTACAATAAGAACAAGGTGCCAGTTAAGCAGAACAGTAGCCCTCAATCCTGATAAGTGCTCAATAATATCATTTATGACGGTTATCATGTTGTTTTTTTTAGGTTGAGATATTTTCTGATGTTTTTAGAGGATGTCTGCAGCGCATGCCAAATAATGCATTTGCAAAATAATCATTTGTTTATTGTACTCAAGTATATTATTTCTTGGTAACCTGGTTTTAATTGGTAAGACAACCAGTGCAGGCCAAATAATGCAAACAACAGTATTTGTCCCATATTTGGAAGCAAATGTAGGCAAGCTCTTAAAGGAATAGTTCACCAAAAGATCATGTCATCCTGTATGATTTTCTGCAGAACACAACAGAAGATATTTTGAAGATAGTTTCAACTGTTTCTGTCCACACAACAAAAGTCATTGGGCTCAAAAACAGCACAGGCTGCATTGACTTTTAATGTATGGACTGTAGCATCTGTGTAACAGCATATCTTATGAAATGTGAACAAAATGGCAAATTCTAAAAATATGGTTCTTCTTATCCATCTGTTACAGCACTTATGATTTATTTATTCACCAGACTGCATTGCTATACTATCTGCAATGGAGTGCATTTAATGAAAAGCAATATAAGTCTAATTTTAAACAACTTAGGCTTAATTCAGGATAATTGGGTCACATTTCCCAGTCATCTCAATGGCAAAATGTGTCCCAATTTACCTGAATTCAGCCCATCCATATACTGGCATACAGTAGATCAAGTTCAATGTACTACTATAAATCACCTTTATAATGTCATATGTTCAACACAGTACCTTACTTTCTTGTTTACAACATAAAAATCAACAAAGTATAACATATTTGCTTGTCCATCCTTGAACTTTTCAATGTTAATAAACAAGACGTATGCATGCTTAAAAGCTATAGAAGACGAGAAATGGGAGAAATAGAAGACACTGCTTTCTAGTCTTTTACTATTATTGTCTTTTAATGTTGGTTGAAACTTGAAGGTTCATTAAAAGCAACATTAGATGATGTTAGGGAGGTAGCAATGCTACTAACTTTTATGACATTTTTCAGAATCGTGACAGTAGCACAGCTGCTTTAAAAGCCCACATATAATCAAAATCAATCCTATTTAAATTCACACTGCAATGTTTATGGGATTTTGTGAATGATTCATTAGTGTCTTTAAGTTATGTGCCATTTCTGCATTTATTAGGACAATGGGAGAGGAGAGAAGGGAGCTCAGAACTCAAACTCAGGTTGCCCGAAGGATAACTGCACATTGGGTCAGAGCACTGCCCACAAGGCTCAGTGGTTCCAACAGTGTTTGGTTTGCAATTCTTTTGCAACAACTTTACTTTTTAGCTGATGCCATACATTTCACACAGGCTTCTGGATAATGTTGACCAAATAGCAGATCAAAAAAGCATACCATCAGATAAGAAATAAAAAAGATTTTTTTTAATGCTAATTTTTGTTTGATGCTTGTTGTGTAACTATGTTTCACTTCATTCTTCTATTAAAACATTGTAGCTTGAGAACCTAAAGGTTCAAAGTGGCTTCCTCAACACTGACATTAAGACAATTATGATCTTATGAATATGTGCCATCATTCTAATGGATTATCAAGACATTCAAAGATTACATTTTCTAACTAAACACAATTTCAGCGTTATCCTAACACATCCTAGTCCCAGAAATAATAAAACCTCAGTGTTTTTGTTGGACACTCTCCATGAAGACAGAACATCCATTCATTTCTGTAACAATCCTACTGGTGCTCTTAATACACAATGATGTGCATCCTGTTTGCTGCTATTCAAGCTTTCCAAATTCCAGCACACCACATAATGAGTTTTGACAACTCACATATTTGTATTTTTTATTTTTTTACCCTACAAACACTTATCATGCACATTCGCATACATAAGCCTGTCAGAATGTGATTCATCCAGCTCTTTCCATGCCCAGAGTTTGAGCAGAATCATGCAATGCTATTTAAGAGCAAACCGGAGACTGTTCGCATTGACCTGCTTCCGTGCCCACGGATGGTTATTTCTGGACATTCGGCGAAAAGTGTCTTTTAAACAGTGAAAGCTTAAGTAATTACGCATGTCTCTGCACGGGCCTGATGAGGGATCGGATGCCTTTGAGAACCCCCACCCCCTCTTTTCCCGGGCGACTCAAATCCATGTCTCTTCCCCTACTCTTCGTCTTAATGAACTTGAACAGATTAAATAAGATCTTAAAGGATGAGCCATAGAGTAGCCGCCCCCATCTACTGAGGATTTATATATTTATTTTTTGGATTACATTATGATGACATATTTTAATCTCAGGCTGATTCTCAGAGGAGGGATTGAAGAGGTGATGAGACAGTCCCCACCTCCACACGTGAGTGAAAAGAAGCTTGATTAAATCATTTCCACAATACACTGCCAATATATAGGAAGCACTACTGGTAAAATACAGTTGATGGTCATTTTTACAGCACACCATGGCCTAAAAGGAAATGTGAGGTGGCATACGTTGAGTTTATTATGTACTGAATTAAATATTTCCCCCATCTTGTTTTGTAGGTAAGCTAAAAATGTGCTTCATACAGTAACATTTAAATGGATGATTTAAAAGTGAAATCACTATTATTTAATATGGTTGAATCAATCTGACTGCTTAAGGTTACACCAGTGAAAAAATGTTTTTAAAGGTCTAGGATTAAAGTTTGGCTGATTGGCGTGAAACACTAAGCCCCTGCTGGTAGATGCTGGTAACTACACACTTGACAGCAATTCAAAATCATCTGTGTGTTTTGACAAAATAATGTTTTTAAATGAATAATATCTCATTAGATTTAGATGCTTTACCAACCTT
This sequence comes from Tor tambroides, assembly GCA_021397915.2. Classification (NCBI taxonomy): domain Eukaryota; kingdom Metazoa; phylum Chordata; class Actinopteri; order Cypriniformes; family Cyprinidae; genus Tor; species Tor tambroides. The sequence goes on from JAFVLL020003650.1 coordinate 48,472, forward strand.
TTTGAAAGGGTTATAAGGGTTATAACAATAAGACAATTGTTTTGTATTACAAGTTCCTGAAATGTTGTTTGAATATGCTAATGAGGCATTGTCTAATTGAAATGCAATAATTTGCATACAATTTCAGAACAAAAACCTGAAAACTGGATCAAGCCATGATCAAAATACTCAAAACAGAGCATTCTGGATCATTTTATCACTCCATAAATCAGAAAATACAACATTTTCTACCATATTTGTAGGAATAAAATGATAAATAAACCAGGTAAATATATGAACAAATGCCCCTCTAAAAACCTTCAGTATATAGATAAGTGGATATTTTTGGCTCAATACAGGAAAAAAAAATGCTTTTAAAGATATGCATTTTAATTGAAATCTACAGATGGAAATTGAAGAAGTGTAATAAAACAAACGCTTAAATGAGTATTTTGGTTGCTTTCTTTCAGCTAGACTGAAAGAAGAAATATTATGGAAGCCAAATGGCCCAAAATCTCAATATTGATCAGTACGAGGGACAAAAAAACACAATGGTTTTGGCTTAAAATGAATATTCTACATTATAAAACACTATTAATATATTTATCTAATATATAATTGATATCAGAGCTAAAGATATTCGTTAATGAAGGTCCTTGAACTGACATGTTCTTGTGGTGCTACCAGCCAATCAGTGTTGCTGATTTCCTACAGCTTCAGAATGATTAGTCACATGACACTTAAAGCTCAGGTAATTGACTCAAAAACTTCTGCAGTCCTATAAGGAAAGATTGAAATTTTTATTTAATACCGCCCCCCCAGACAGGTCAAGTAGAAATGGTTCCTATGGCACATTTTCCCTCTTTCAAGTAATCTGGATGAATGCTGAGGTGATCGTTTTCCTTAGCAGCAGCGAGGTCAAGCATCTTGTGACCTTCTGCATCCGAGCGTTTGTCCCTGTGCACTGACAATCCTAGAGAAGCTCTGTGAAGTGCCAACATGCCACACGGACCTGCGTGTCTGTGGACAATGTGGACTTGTCTTCCCTTCACTGCCTGAGAGTGCTGCTATTGAGTGGGATTCACCAGAGAGACTCGACTGTGAACCTGCTCAAGTCCGGAGCTCAGCAGTTTGATAAAGCCCACTGTTTATGTGTGTTCAGGCGAGGGAAACGAGGGCCTAGTGTTTGCGTGCGTGCATGTTTGTGTGTCTGTCTGCAGAGTCAAGATTCTGCTATCAGCGAGTCTCAGTCCGACATGAAGCCATTGGACAGCTGAAGGAACAATGGATTACTATTCCACAGAGCAGAAAACATAATTGAGTTAGCAACATTTACATTTTGTGTTTGGCTATGGAGAGGGGTTTCATAAAGTCATGTTGTGTTAGGCTCTCGAGAATTTCAAATCTGCTTCTTATCTTAAAGCCTAAACTGCGGATGGAGCCTCTTTCCGGGCATATGCAAGACACAAGTGTGAAATGAAATTACTTTGCTGTTATTTCACAGTTAAATGCTTGCATTTGGAATTCCTCCCTTAAACTCTCCACATGTACCG
>JAFVLL020003651.1:0-16108 GCA_021397915.2 Tor tambroides
GCACATGCGCACTCTTCAAAAACAGCGCTTACAATGGACGTGCAAAAATACATAATTAAAATGCATTTATATTTACATAGAATGGACGATACAGACAGTACTGCATGTTAGCTTGCTGGTTGTGCCCAAGAGCATATTTATTTAAGCCCATATATCTTACAAGAAACTATTCTTCTAACCACAGGTCTAGAACTGTAGTTCCAACCACGTAAGTTTGTGACACTGATTGCGAACGTTCGTTTGAACTATGGTTTCGGGAAACACCGAATCGTTGAACTATGCTGGTAACGACGGAACTTGCGACCATAGTTGGCTAACGACGCTTTTGGGAAACGCACCCCTGAGTGGTAATGTGCTGTATATGCAAAAACTCAAGTTGATAAAAAGTACCAGCTATTAAAATAAATTATCAAGAAACAAGCAAAATTTGTTGTGATGCTCTTTAATGTGGCATGACCAATCAATATAGCAATTTAAAAATCTGTCAGAATGAACTAGATGCGCTATTCACTACCATCTCCCCCCCCGATTGTCCCGCCTCTTTAGTACAAGTTCCAGCAAGAATAAAAATGAATGAACTTCAGAGGGTATGTCGAAAGTAGTAATGCAACTGGCTGGAATGCATCATCTATCATGCAATCGTCCAATCAGTTTAAACTGCGGGAAGACGTCACATGTAAACAACCTGTCACCTAACATTACATTCACCTCAGGAAAGTTCTCCAGTAGCTAGTTTGTTAGAAAAATTAACTCTATAAACCATATCACTAAGATTTAAACATTTTTTTACCTTTATATATTAGATTCAATTTCAGAACTTTGGGTGCAGTAGATTTAAAAAGTTGACGCTTGTTTAGCAAGGATGGATTAAATCGATAATAAAGTGACAGTAAAGGCATTTCTAATGTTACAAAAGACTTCCATTTCAAAAATGCTGGATTTTGAACTTTCTATTCAAAGAATACAGAAAAACATTGCTAAATGTTTCTTGAGCACCAAAATCAACATCAGAATGATTTCTGACAGAACACGTGACACTGAAGACTGAAGTAATGTCTCCTCAAACTTCAGCATTACCAAGTTACATTTTAAAATGTTAACAACAGAAAACTGTTACAATTTTAAATCAATTTCACAATTTTACTGTATCTTTAAACAAATAAATGCCGACTTGGTGGGGATAAGAGGCTTATTTTAACAACACTACTTTTGAACAGTGTGTTATATTAGGCTAATACATTTTAAACCTAATTCTAATCAAATAAACATATAGTGTCCAGGATTTGCAGTGGTTTGGAACAGAAACGTTATATAATTGAAAACTGGCACTTTCCTTTTATTAAAAACCTCAAAATGCGTTTTGGGTGCAAGTGACGTAAAATGACTTAACATGACTTTGTGACAACCACATGGCAAAGTGGTTGCTCATTTTTAAATGAGATTTTGCTGACAACATGGTTGTTACATTTCCACAAAGACATTGGTTTAATTCAGTGCTTCGCATCTCTAAAGGCAACAATTAGGGTGAGCGAACAGCTGACAGTTTAATTCTACAACCACAAGCTGGTCTTCTTACAGCATCAGGGGATTTTGGATGGGTCAAAATATAAAAGTAGCCAGGATCACTCACCTTGTGTTCACATTTCTGGTCGATGGGTAACTTCATCCATTCACTGTCATCCCCCATGGCTGTTTTCTGTCTGTCTTATCTATTCAACTAAACAAAGGAAGGGGAAACTTTGGTTGTTCACACAGTATACAAAGCAGAACAAAAAAGTCTATTGCAATCAAACCAACTTTTACACTTCTTCACAGCTTTCTGCATTAAAGATGTAAAGGTTACAGTTTAAGCCCACATAAAAAAAAAAAAAAAAAAATTTAAGATAATTTTAGAGTTAAATGTTAATTTAACATGCTTGAGCTCATTTGATGCATGCAACAAACATCTCAACCATCTAAAGTATTAAACACAAATGTAATTAAGATGGCATGAGAAATATGACCAGCTTGTCACAATAACTCTGTAAGATTATCCACATGCATTTCAACAACAACAACCTCCAGTCAGACAGAAGAAATGCCTTGATTCACTTCACAGCAAATGCACACATCATCCAGATCTGCAGCCAAAGCAGAGCAACGTCCATTAATGCATCTCCCAGAAGAGGCTAGTTTCATATTACACATCGATCCGAGCCGAAAAGAAATCCTTAAACACAAAAGCCCAGGCTTAAAGTGAGAAAAACACCAAAAACGCTCAAGATACGTGTAGAAGAATGATGCATGCAGAAAGTGCCGCCAATTCAGCCCGCCCAAAACAAACACAATAAGCAAACAAGGAGAGTTATACGCAATATCATCAGTTTAAATGACTTAGCAGCTGAAATGATGATAAATGAAGTAGTTTGGGGGTTTTAAAAACGTTACAGTGGTTACATGTGAGAACACTACCGAGGTGCAGCAGAGCCGTTAGTGACCCGCAGCTCCAGTCGCTCGGGCCGTCGCTTTTTGCAGAATAAAACGTTTAAATATGGTCTTACTTCAGTCAAGACATGGCAAATCTGCTCCTTGCGGTTTTCTAAAACCATTTCCGTATACGGTTTGTTTGACTTCGAAGTGTAAATATGGCTAAATTTAAATATACCGGTTAGCCGTTAGCACATACGCGGCCCTGACTGTCAGTTAACGTTAGTCCTGCAACAGCTTAAACCATCACGAGAATCAAACATATATCGCCATTTTCACAGCTTTCCCCAACGTTTGAAAGGTCAAATTTGATCCTTACCATCTCATCTAACCTGATATGTGACGATACAATGAAAAGCCCGACTCACACTATTGTTTGTCAGAGATATAAAGCAGCTTGATATTATTCAGTCCGTCACTAAAACTGAGGCCCTCAAATAAGACGCAGCAACCTATAACGAGGCAGAAAACGCTTAAAACGGGTTTCCTGTCATAATCTCCGATCTCTCCGGCTCACACAGAAATATATCAATTTTGGTTACCTGATTTTAGAGAGGGAAGACAGGGCGAGCTTCATCAGCTGGGACCAATATTTGGTCATTACTCTCCAGGCTTTGAAACGCCTCCGAGGGCGGGGAGACAGAAGGAGGAGACGCCTAGTAGCTTTCATTCAAACCACCACTTCGTCTGTTATAGGCTGTATAGTGCATTTTATGCATGTTTTTATTGAATATGTAGTGTTTGAATATGTTTGAGCATCAATAAAGTGAGCATGCAATTACAGAATGTTAGTGTTTAATCTTTATTTTGTCTTATCACGTTTTCAGTAAAGAATATACACTTTTGGTGTTGCAACCTAACTTTGGGACATTGTTTTTTTTTTTTATTCAGTGCTTTGAACAAGAACACAGAAAGGCATTCATAACTGGGAGATTTACATATCATGACTGAAATTACACTCAATTTTCATTCACACTCTGTACACCATATCACAAAATAAACTTTGGGACATTGTCAATAAGCAAAACAATTTATATGACGTGTATGAATCAATAATTAAATTAACACACACACACACACACACACACACACACACACACACACACACACATATATATATATATATATATATATATATATATATGTATATATATATATACCCTAACTAACCCTATACCCACACACACATATCATAACACATAAAATAAATTTACGTACCTTTATATAACCTGTCAAGGGTCTTTTTATTTGCATTGATGAATGATGAATTTGTTTTTTATAGTAAATTTCTGTGATAAATATAATGTAGCTTTTTAATAAATGAAATGCCCTTTTAGCGTGCTTTTGGAACTGACATACACGAACCGTGGCAGCACAAAATTACTTATCCTTAAAAAACATACTTTATACTTTTTTTTTTTTTTTTTTACTTTTAAATTTACTTATACTTAAAAATACAGATCCTCATGGATTAGTATTTAAATGGCCAGCCATATGGGCGCAGTAAAACAGCTTGCTGCGCATGCGCGGGTTTCCATAGCCGCGGCTACATCAACAAAAACTGACGAAACACAGCTAAGCATTTTTCAAAAAAGAGGGGGAGACTCCACCCAGCGCTCACTTCCGTGTTGTGTCACGTGCTGCTCAACCGCGTCGTCTATTGGTTGGTTTATATCCCTAGATGAATTTGAGCAAAGATACTGAGGTTCTTACCCAAATACAAACTAAACGTTTCGGGAAGAAACACAAATATCGACTTCCAGTGATCATATATTTTTTAAAAAAGAGAATAAAGACTATTAATATGAAGTTTTACCTGCAATTTTTGCACTGAGCCCTGAGAAACTGTACGCTTGAATACTGGCGTAGTGCAGAGTGGGCATACTGACCGCTAAAGCAGCTAACAGCCTCCATTCTGAACGGGATGCCAGCAGAGTCATGCACTGACTAAGACAAGTCATTTAAAATCATAAAACACCATGAAAATGAACACGGATCGATTCAACCTCACTGTTGACGAGTATTTAGGTATGTTACGGTTATTATTTCTTATTATCTGGTTGTTTTGGTGGTTCGCAGATAGATAAGCTGATGCCTGCTTGCAGAATGATGGACAGTTGCACTGAAAAGAATTAACACACTACTGTCATGTCATTGCCTTTTCTTTTTACTTCCCAGCTGAAACCAATGTCCTCTTCTATCTCAACGATGCAGTCACACAGCTACTTGAACATAAAGAGGAATACACTCAGTTTGGTGTGGTCCGATATTTTGCAGAATAGTAAGATGTTGTTATTTAGCTATATAACTATATCATTTTTTATTGATTTGTTAATAAATAATTATATGTTATATAAATAAAAATGTCATAGTCATCTATTATTGTTATCAATAAATTCACACACATAAATTAAATATCTAGTGTTTTTTATTTATTTAATTGTTTATTTATAAATAATAATATTTTATTTATTATATACAGTCAAGCCAAAATTTGTTCACACACCTTCAGCATTTCTCACATTATCACAGTTTATTGGCTATAGTTTAGAAAATGGTAATAAAATATGACAAGAGCTCAATTCATCTTGATAATGTCAGATAATTTTGCTAGAAAGGTATGAAACAAAACATGGTCAGGTGAAAATGTCAAATAAAAATTTTTGACATGTAGTCCACTGTATGAAGAATTTTTGGGTATAATATGTCACAGTTTTCTTTATTTTGCTATCCTCACTTACATAAATCAACTATAATGTCCTGGTGTCTGAATATTTTTTGGTTTGACTGTATATTAAGAATATATTATATACTCATATATTTAAATACTGATATTACCATGTTACATGTCCCAAAATATAATATAAATTTGCAGTTTTACCAGTGTGAAGAATGGGAATCATGTGCTCTTCAGGGAATTCAGTTACATAAAGGCGACTCCTCATAACAGAGAGTCCTTCATCCATATCTTCTGGAAATGCTTCAGACAGATTGGAAAGAATGGGGGTAAGCAGATGCAAACGTCCGCTTTATCATTTTTTAAGTCAAGCCATAGTTAGTTGCTTGCATTGGTGTGCTTACAGTGAACAAATACAGCTGTTCCTTCTTGCAGATCTGTTGGCAATGTCAGAATACAGTTCACTTTTACAGCTGTTGTGTCCTGATTTTCCTACTGAGATGGTACAAAATGCAGCCAGGTAAATTCATATTTGTTTTTTGATGTTTCCTTGACCATTCCCTCCTTTCACATTGATATTCAACTGACTAATTTTCATATTTTCTTTCTGTTGTAGGATTGTCCTGATAGAAGATGCCACAGACTGTCTAATGTCATTCTCCGATTTTATTTATTCATTCCAAATCCAGTTCTTTTATGAGGGTAATCAACTTTAATATAATATAATATAATATAATATGTGACCCTGGAGCACAAAACCAGTCTTAAGTCGCTTGGGTATATTTGTCGCAATAGCCAAAAATACATTGTATGGATCAAAATGATCAATTTTTCTTTTATGTCAAAAATCATTAGGATATTAAGTAAAGATCATGTTCCATGAAGATATTTTGTAAATTTCCTACTGTAAATATATCAAAACTTCATTTTTGATTAGTAATATGCATTGCTAAGAACTTCATTTGGACAACTTTAAAGGAGATTTTTTTGCACCCTCAGATTCCAGATTTTCAAATAGTTGTATCTCGGCCAAATATTGTCCTATCATAACAAACCATACATCAATGAAAGCTTTCAGCAATTTCAAAAAATGTACCTTTATGACTGGTTTTGTGGTCCAGGGTCACATATAATATAATATAACATAATATGAAGCTGCAATTATAACTGTAATATTAAGCTGTATATTGCTAATTATTTACTTTGCAAGTTTTTAAGTCTCAGAACCTACTTTATTGCAAAAATCAAGACAATTTAAGTGAATTCAAATGAAATATTATCAAATGAAATATTGAAATGTATATTTAAATAAACACTTAAAATGTATGGTTTTCCTTATACAGTCCTATATAATGTAAAGTAAAATCTTGATGTTAAAAGAAAGATGATTGAGGTGTTATTAGTCATACGCCCAATCACAAAAGCACTGGTGATATTTAAAGGTCTAGCTTACAACAAAAGCCGTTCTGACCTTGAGAGTTTAACAGCGGTTGCAACAAAAGGCCAGAGTGACATCATCACTACCATGTGAAAGCGTTTCTATGGTTACTTGAGTCTCTTTCTTTCAACTGAATGATCTCATCCTCATTCACTTTCACAGAGTTTGTGGAGAGTGTGTCTGTGATTTACCAAGACCTGCTGTCGGGGAAGAACCCAAATACCGTCATAGTCCCGACCTCCACATCGGTGGAGCAGTTATCCAGCGCAGCCAACGAGGAGCCGGACGCTCAAGAAGGCGTAGACTCCTCCATCTTTTCTGAATGTATAGAGGGACTTTGTGAGAGGTTTAAACACAAGTAAGACATTTAAGGGGAAAGGGGAAAGGGAAGTGGTGTGTGGCCAAGTATGGTGACCCATACTCAGAATTTGTCCTCTGCATTTAACCCATCCAAGTGCATGCACACAGTAGTGAACATACACCCGGAGCAGTGGGCAGCCAATCTTTACATTTAGTCATTTACAAATGAGGACAATAGAAGCAATCAAAATCAACAAAAGAGCAATACTATGCAACAAGTCTCAGTTAGCCTAACGCAGTACGCAAGAATAGGGAACATTAGTGTTAGAGGGTCTTTCTTATAAAAAGAAATGATCAAAGATTAAAAAAAGAATAGCACTGCAAAAAATCTTTTCTTAGTGTCTTGTTTTCTAGTAAAATTCTTGGATTAAGATGCATTTACTTGACATGTAAAATGAGTTGTTATGTCTTGTTTTCTGAAGAAAGAAAAATAATCTTGTTTAGCCTCTGAATTAAGATTATTTTTCTTATCCCATTGGCAGATATTTTTGCTTGTTTAAATCAAAAACTAACACAATTTTGGTCATTTCTTTAGAAAACAAGACATAATAACTTAACCCATTTACTTGTCGAGTAAATGCATCTTGATGCATAAATTTTTAGAAGTTTATACTAGAAAACAAGTAAGAAAATCATTTTTGCAGTGTGTTAGAGGGTCTTTTTTATAAATAAAAAGAAAAATCAAAAGAGTAGAAAAAGAATAAAGAGAGTGCAAGTGTTAGAGGGTCAAGTGTTTGTTAAATAAAAAAGAAAAATAGAATTAGAATAGAGAGTGCTAGAATTAGAGGGTCAAATAAAGACGAAAGAGATGTGTTTTTAGCCGTTTCTTGAAGGACAAAAATAAGACATTTTTGAACACCCATCATTACCATCCCCACTACTACAACATGATATTGATTTCATTTCTTTCTAGGTTTCCTTCCGCTGTTGCCATTAAGGAGATATTAGAGAGCAGTCAGCGAGTGTCTTTCTATGGATTCCTGATGGCCTTGGCCAAACATGAGGGAGTAAACCAAGACATCGGTGAGCATTTGTAGCTTTTAATAATTAGAAATATAAATTGAATGCTTTATCCCTTTCCATCTATTTATCAGGTGCTCTTCCCAATAAATCGGACCTGCTGATTGATCCAGAGATGGACCAGGAGCTGGAGAGACTGTGAGAGAGACGGACTTGCTTCAAAGAGTATATTTACACTTGCTGGTTAACTATAAACTGTCTATTATTAAAAGACGGGGAGCTTGCTAACAATATGTTTTTTAAAGCTAATGTACTAGCATTTGATGCTGTGTTTTTGTGATTCTTCCAGCATAGCTCAAGTCGCCATCAGCCCCACGTCCAACAACAGCAGCAGCAGCGCTGTGGGACAGAAGGAAACGTCCAAGAAGGCCTCACCGCGCAAGTCCCTGCACCAACGCAAGAGGATCGAGATGGAGAGTGATGGTTCTACGGAGGAGACCGACTCTTCTGAGAATTAACATGCGCAGACCTGCTTTTTAGCATTTCTATGATTTTTTTTTAGACAGCTGTTAGTGCCGGTTCACTAATTTGATTGGAAAAGTGGTGTTGCAATAGTGCTGATGCATGTCTGTGTTCACTACTTTCTAGTTCTGTGGGCTTTTTCCTGTAACCCAACTAGTTGCATTGCTGAAGCAAAAATAAATAAACAAATTAGCCAGCCATTTTGTCTGAAATTATTACTAAAATTGTTTTATGTTGAACTGTTGCATAAAAGAAAGATTCAGTAGTAGAGTAATTGATCTGTGATGGATTTTAAGAGGTTAAACCCAGAGAATATCATATTTGAGTGCAATAGGGTATATATAAAATATAGTTTAATTAAACAAACATATCAGTTAGGGATGTAATATATATATATATATATATATATATATATATACATATACATATAAAACTTTTTTTCAGGAAGAATGCATTAAACTGATCAAAAGTTAAGAGTTTTTGACTTTTACATTGTTACAGATATATACATTTACAATAAATGTTGTTCTTTTCAACTTTTCAACACTGATCATTTTTTAAAGCACCAAATCAGCATATTAGAATGATTTCTGAAAGATCATGTGACACTGAAGACTGGAGTAATGATGCTGAAAATTCTGCTTTGCAACACATGAATAAATTACATTTTAAAATATAATCAAATACAAAATTAAATAATTTCAGCCCTAGAGATTTTTAAAGACACTTAACCTGACACCAAACTTTTGAACAGTGATGTAGCCTATATATAAATCTTTTGTTTCACACACACACACACACACACACCCTTTCAATAATTACACACCAGGACAATCCATTTACAAATAGGATTTAACTTTATGGGTTCCACAGAACAGTTATGATCATTCAAAAAAAAAAACACAAAACAATGTACAGTGATAAATGAAATAGGCACAACTTGTGATTTTGCAGGACAGGTTCGCAGATGTTTTTCGCTGACACAAATGGTCCAATTAACTGAATACCACCTTTCAAAATGGCTGTACCAAGCAAGATATCTTCACGCTGTTTTACAGAAAACCACTTGCCCTGTTGATCTATTCAATGAAAACTTTGCTTGCTTAGTGATTATTGCATATTATGTAAGCACATGCTGTGAGGATGTGCCATTTTGAAAGGACTGGTGAAGATGGGTCCATTTTAGGCCTTGGCTTTAAAACCTTTCTTTTTGTATCTGGGGGGAAAAAAGAGAAAGCTCAAATTTTTCATTAGCAGACAGCTGTATTCCTCAGCACCATTTCTGTCATTATGACAGTAGTGTTGAATCCTTTCCTTACAGTATATATGCTTCAAGTGCCAGAATAATATATTTTAAGATCTTTCTATTTCACTGTAATTATAAATAAGATATTTAATATAATATGTAAAAAGAAAATAAAATTATTTGGTTTTCACAGCTACATACATCAGGCGAATACTGAGATTGAAGCAGAATGCAAATAAGCCCAGACTTCGCTCTGTTTAACAGAGCAACATACGGGAATATAAGCACACATAGGCCTAAACATTAAATACCAACCAAAAAGAAAAAGCATTCACAGACGTAAGCATGGATGCCATATTGTATTTGTGAGACTTTGTAGTGCGCAACTGACCGAAGATAAACAGCAGCAATTACCCTATTTAACATACAACACTTGAAATTGTGGCTCTGGATCATGGTTTCATAACCTTGGGTTCAAAGCGGTGCTGACCACCCTTTCGAAACTATGTGAGAAACGTGGTTTTTAACCTGGGGTTTCTCATAATGGGATATTAGGACAGACTGGGCTGAATTCAATTTCATGGTTCACATCCATTCTGCGTGAAGAAGGACGTGGCCCAGTAAAGCTTTGGTTTCAGATAAACTTTGATTTTGGATCAAGTCCAGCTTTAAAGCAACTGTATGTGTATTTTTGCGACTTTGGAGCCCCCTGCAGTTAAAAGTCTGAAATTCGCTGTCGTAATTACGGTAGACGTCTGTACACGTGCATTTGTTGCTGCCGTAAAGAAATCCGCCCTTTTCGCGGTATTTCGTACCCGCTCACCAAACTTTCACACTCCCAGGCTTTTGTAAAGGAACGCGGGAAAGAAACCATTCGCCTCAGAATAACAAGCCATCAGAAGGATTCTGAAACTGATATTTCAATGTAAAAAAACAACAACCTTACATACAGTTGTTTTAAAATCTCCTTTCTGTCTTGTGTTGATCCATCATTAATGCATCGAACATTGTGCTTCGAATGAATTCAAAACCAAACTTCCCACAAATGATTTTTACAAGTCACATCAAACATTTTTTGTTATTAAACTTTGTAAGGCTTTACACCAGTCAGTAATACTCGAGTTGTACGATGTTAAAGTAGTTGCGCCGTAGCTGATATCTGTTTTTGATTTTAACATTTGTCTAAAATAGACATCAACATTATATCATCAACATGACACGTTACAAAGAGGCTCAAAACCACCATCATGCGACACCTCATATAGTATGTGATAATGGAAAAATACAAATAGACTGAAGGTCATTCGAGGAAGATGTCTTCTGTCGGACAGGAATATTCCATATGTTCTTTGTAGAACTGCTGAAAAGCTTTCCTGTAAAAACAAAAGTAGCCTATTTTTATACAAATATTATGTGCACAGATGTCATATTTTAATTCCATTTTAGAAAGGTCTAGATGTGATTTTAGATCTAAAATGAGACTGTTACTTTCAAAAATGGACTCAGGAACAGAACCAGGTTTTGAAAGTAGAAATCCCATTCATTTTGTCCACTGGGGATTTTTAATGATGACATATAAACCATTAAAGATAGACTTGCTTTAATCTACGAATTTTAACTTATTTTTTAAATAATCATCTTCCTGGTGAAAAACTACATTACCCATGATTCTTCAGAGAATCTCCACCAATCAGAGAATCAGCGACAAATTGCACCAAAAGCAGTACACAGTCTTGTAGTGTACTTCTTTAGTGCTCTCAAACTACTTTAACTACTTATCTTCATATAAAGTCAACATTTTAAAACCAATAGGCTACTTTTAGATTTCTCTATTGTTTTTAATTTGATTGTCATTCATAATGCTTGTATTTCATTCCCTCACTAAAGTCTTGCACCTTTGTTTTTGGTCCAATTTTCAAATACTTCTTGGCTTCAAATCAAAGCTAGTAACATTGTGATTCACCTTGTGACCGGTTGGTTTAGTTCATTTCACTATGTGAAATGAATAGTGGACAGGCACTGTTGCACTCCATTCTCCCTTTTGACCAATCAACAAAACGTTTCTACATTTTCAATCCAATCAGCAAAAAGATCCCTCTTCTTACAAAACCAGTATCAACATTATTGGTCCTTAGTTCATATCTATTAACCTGAGATTATCTGTATGTTAACATACAACTAAAAGCTGACTTTTGACTAAAGATGATGTAAACAATGTCTCTTTCTGGGAAAATGGACCATATTTTCCCAGAAATTTATTTATTTATTGTCCAATCAAATGGATTACTAGAATGAGGATGATATGCTCTGCAACCAAATAGCAACATCACCTGTGTATGTAATTCTATGTACAGTAATATGCAAAAAGCAGTATGTTAGATGAGTTGGATATGTCCCTCAATGTATGAGTTAGTGTTTCAAAAGTAAATCAAGAAAGAAAATTGTGTTTGTGAGATCTTTAAGTGACTAGAGAACTCACCCTATAGATTCAGCCAGTTTTGGGGTTGTATCATCTGAGAAGAACACATGACAGGCGAATCTCTGGTGTGCTGGATGTTTCGTTATTACTCCAAAATACCTGAAAAAAAGGAGTATTTACTGTCAATAATGTGGTTGTATTTTAGAGTTTTTAGGTTTTTTTGGATGTAGCCATCTGATAATAAAAGCCTTTTAATGTACAAGAGTGCCATGGTCATTCTGAAGTATTCTTTAATGGAATGTGGCTGTATTGTTGACTTTGTATGTTCTCTTTTTCCATGTAGGGGGCGTTGTAGAAATTGGGTTATTGTGTTTACAGCATTATATAAGTAACTCAAATTAGAGAATTTTATATTAGTCTCTGCATCTACACTACCATTCCGTTTAAAAAAAAAAAAAGAAATTAATTCTATCATTTAGCAAGGATACATTAAAATGATAAAATGTGACGTAAAAACATTTATAATGTTACAAACGATTTATATTTCAAATAAACGCTGTTCTTTTGAACATTCTATTCATCAAAAAACCCTGAAAAAATATAAATAATATTAATGTTTTCAACATTAGTTAGTATATGAAAAAATGGTTACACTTTATTTTAAGGTCTCCTTGTTGTGGTCTAATTATACATTTAGGTACTAAGTAATTTTAATTAACTACATGTACTTACTATATGGTTAGGGTTAGGATTAAGGTCTGGCTTAGGGTTACTTGCATGTAATTATGCATCATTTATCGTTATTATAATAGCAAGTACATTTAACGTGCAACAAAGACACCTTAAAATAAAGTGTTACCAAAAAAAAATCATTAAAATTTATTTCATTTATTTTATACATTCACCCTATTTTAGTCAAAATGGACAGAAAAGATATAATACTAGCATTTTGAGAGAAACCATGCTTTTCTGTTCAAACTCACTTCTTGTTCTTCGGATGGCACCCGCAGAAGGAGATGTTTTTCAACTGAAAAAAGTGAAAGCACTTCTCACCCTGTAAAATATGGAAAGAAAGACTGAGTGGTCTAATCAGCAGCAGGGATTGAAACACATTAGTGTAAACTGCAGCCACATGATGTCAGTGTGGTGCGAGGTCGTCTTAGTATGTACGCTTAACTCCTGAACCCTATGATTTACATCACTGAGCGCGCTCACTAATTCACTCAGAGGGGCTTAGGGGGCGAGATCCCCCCATGTTATGGCTACAGATTACCATTCAGTCTTAAGACTCTTCATTGCATAACTGTGGGACTGAATGTGTTGCGTCACACAGTTGAGTGGAATGGCTTTTTGGTGGCAACATAGCCACAATATGAAGCTGAGGCAGAAAGAATTATTTGACCTTGAGGTCAAATGTCAATCTTTACAATTCCTACTATGCTATTTCACATCATCATCAATTTTTATTAAATTAAATTGACACCCTCAAGCCTTTATTGAATTACCCCTGTAAATGATAAAATAACACAGATTAAAAAAAAATGACAGGAATGACCCTTGTGATTTTTTTTAAAAAGAAGAATACAATATACAAACCCTTCCAGAAGTCCGACAGTCATCCTGAACGATGATTTTCACTCCTCTTGTGTTGATTTCCAGAATGCAAGGTGAAGGGGGGTTGAACTGCATTGTTGTTCGTCTGTTTGATGCTATCTGTTGACATAATCAGATTGGATATGAACATCAGATTCAATATGAACAACATCATGTCATTGTAGTTATTCTATATGGAAATCCAAGGCAGAAATATAATGAAAAAATGGATTAGTATACCTTGTGCATGGCGGCACAAAGCACATCGTTCCCTTTGTGATACGGCACTTGAACAGAACCAAGAAATTTTACCCAGAATTTGTCCATCCAGTCACATTTGACCTCTGAATAAATCACAGCAGAAAAAGAAGGCCATTATTCCTCAATGCACAAAAACAAAAGCTCACATACTTAAAATACTATAGCAAAGTCAAGGTGTTTACCTTTAACAAGTTCATCTTTTGTCACTTTGACAGCATAAAATGCAGGGAAGATGCCTCTGGATCCAGTGCGCATATTGTAGGCCTCGCACCATAGATCCTCGGCCTGCACCTCAATCAGTAAGGGGTCATCCGCCTCAAACTCCAACTCATCATCGTGGCGAGGAATAAACCTGTAAGCAAGCCAACATAGAGAATGCTCAGGTCAGACCTTAAAAGAAGTGGTTTAGGGTACCACCCATGAGTAGAGAGTCTCTTTGAACAAACTATATATCTGAATAGTTAGATACATATGTCCTATTACTCATATTATGTTTTTTTTGGGCTTTCATCTGGTTTTACTGTAGTTAATATTTGAGTGAATTTCACAACAAAAGAAGTCTTTATGACAGATATTTTAGTTGCATTGTGACATTATTTTCATGAAAATTTAACACATTAAAAAATGCTACTACTACTAATTAACTAATAAAGTAAAAATGTTGTATTGCAGTATGCTTGTTACATAACTGTCAAAGTCAGTAAAGCAAAAAAATAAATAATAATATTGGTCCCAAGAATAGGCTTCATTTTAAAAAAGCCCTAAAAAATTTCTTGGCCAGGATCTGTTTCAATATCCCAAAAGTCACTTGGTTACTTTCTAGCTTTTTTTTAAAAAACTGTATCAAGGTTCGATCAAATCTTTACCTGAACACTGCTCTGTGGCTCTGTTCTCTTTCCTCTCCATTAATAACACAGGAGAAGAATCCAAACTCAGCACCTGAGTGGGAGAACAAATGTTCATAGTATGAACAAGTATAGAGACATTTTAGTACGAGCTTCTGGCTGAATTTCATCATCTTGATCCTGGGTGGTGAAAGGCGGGTCTGTTATTAACAAACCCATTAATGAGGAAAATCTGTAGTTCTTGCAAAGTCTTGGCAGATGTATTACTGAAGGGGTGCAACAAGGTTCAAGCCTTGGGCCTGTGCCATTCTTTCTGAGCCTCTCTTGCCTTTGTTTGGTGTATCCACTGCATATAGAAGGTTAACGGATGTTTAGCTTCACATGAAGAGCTAATTTTTATAATGTATAAGCCATATATTCTTTCTGAATTATACTGCATGTTCAACCCCTTCATAAGACAGGTTATGACATAAAGCCGTCATCTACTGGGAGCACTGTCTTTAGAGTTTCTGCTGCACAACTGCCATATTAAATTGACTTGAGATACTTTTCTGTTGGTAACAGACATATTTTTTAATTTTTCAAGTTCACTGTAACATACCAGAAGCCAAATTAAATTATTAAATTCATAAACTTTGGAAGTGTTTCACGGTCTAAAGTAGTCGAATCGCCCCAGCAGCCACAAGAAATGGCTAAACGGATTTTAGAGTACTTACAATATTTAAGACATGTGCACATTTGCAACAACCCTTCTGGTAAGAAAATGAATTTGTTGTTTACAAATAAATTCTAAATGAATTATTTTCCAAATCAGCTCCTATGACCCACCAGAGAAACGCGACCGTCCCTTCACAAAGACGTTCATGAACTTGCGGGAACGGGGCATGTCTGAGGTGGTGTCTGTGGTGGAGTCCGCAGACCAACAAGAAGCGTCTCTCCTCATGCCCCTCGCTCCCGATTCTTCCTCCTCTTCATCCACTTCCTGGTCCTCCTCATCCTCATCGATGGCAGACTCGTAGACGGTATTGTCACTGTCGCTTTCGTAACCTTTGTAGCAGTCCTTGATACTCACTAGCTCGAGTTTAGCGTGCTCATCCACCACTAGGGTGTACTTAACCGAGTCATACGTCAGTCCCGAAGCATCTGTGCTGACTGCGACCACTTTTAAGTTTGTGTCCTCCTTCGCCACTTTAGGCTTGCGGGTTTCAGCGTCCCCTGCGTCGCTGAGGCTGACAGTCCGGCATGGAGGCGTCGGTGGGTACACCTCATCCTCCTCGCTAATAGAGGGATTCGGACAACCCGCCGATGGGTAATAGTGAAG
>JAFVLL020003652.1:0-47347 GCA_021397915.2 Tor tambroides
ATTAATTTAAAACATGTTTGATTCTAATTCCCCATAACAGACTGAAAGGTGATTGTAGAGGATCCTTCATGAAAATGCATTTCGAGGCCCCGATGCTCCTGATATGTGAATTATTAATTGCCGGCGAGCTTACCTCCCTAAAGCTAATTAGTATGTGAGCAGAGCGTCGGTACGAGCTGAAAATATTAATGCAAATTATAGTCAAACAAATGAAGGGCTGCTGGGTGAGGTGCTTTAAAGCCAGTGGAGAGAAGAAAGGATGGGTGGGAATGAAGATAAATGCTCCGAGGAGCAGACACTGGTGATTCAACACGATTCATGGGTTCTCCGGCAAGACTGCGTCTGCCAAGGAAATAAATGTAATGTAAATGAGAGAAAGGACAGATGATGAAAGAAAAAGGGAAACAATCCATCACAGTCATGCAGTGTGATGTTTGTGAAGCTTTGGAGCTTGATATTGACTTGAAATGATTGAAACGATGGTGTCTATCCTTCAGCTAGTTTAACGACTTGTATCATTCTTTCTGATCATATTGCACATATGTACTCTGAAAGGAAGCGCTCACTTCTGCGAGAGGAGATCTCTGTAGGGGCTGCCGTGCTGCAGAGCCAGGCCGTATCCTTTGCTGCTCATGCTGTTTCCTGTGACCACCAGCGCACAATCATCATCTGTCAGAGCGGCATACTCTAACACCGCCATGTCCCACAGGAAGACGTACGGATCCCGCTTCACCTGAGAGAAACCACACACACGGTTCAGTGGTTAATTTGCCCATGTATGGCTGAACATCACAGCAGGGTTTTGTGTTTTTGATAATAGTAACGTAAACACATCCGGAGGTTATCTTGAGATGGAGAGCTTCTCCTTTCAGTCACTCAGTTCTTGTCAGACAGGTCACAGACATCATTCAAAACGAAAGATGTTTATATTTCACTGAAAGTCATGAGATGGCTTTCAACTTGTTTCTTCTCTGGAAACTAGCCTCCCTCGCTTTCTTTTTCAAGAGATTTCGCTCTCTCTCTCTCTTGGGAAAACGGCTTTCCCCCCTCCCCCACCACACTAAATAAAGCAGCACAAGCGTCCGCTTTTCTTCCTGTTTCTTTTAAACTCAGGCTCTATCGCAGCCACACAGTTATGACAAACTTTCATATGACAAGTAGAAAGGGAAAAAAAAGGATGTCAAAGAAGAAATGACAAAGATTCTACCGTCTCCTTCTTCCATATAAACATGAAATTTTGCCTATCTCTTTGTAAAGTACTACAAATATCCGTCACTGCCTGAAATGATATTTACAGTTTGTTTTTCAAGTGTACATCCATTAGCAGGATTTGGATACGCTCAAGCTATTAGAGCATTGATATTAAATCTTTCAAAAGTCTACAAGTGGAATAATACATTTTAAAATGTAATTTATTCCTGTGATGACAAAGCTGAATTTTCAGCAGCCATTTCCCCAGTCTTCAGTGTCAAATGATCCTTCAGAAATTATTCTAATATGCTAATTTGGTGCTCAGTTATTATCAATTATTATTGCGGCTTAATTATTAATAATGGGTCTCATTATTATCACCAATGATGAAAACAGTTTTTGCTGCTTAATATCTTTGTGGAACCTATGATAATTTTTGGGGGGATTCTTTGATGAGTAGAAATTCAAAATTCAAAAGAACAGAGCATATTTCTAACATAAATGTACTTTTATTTTATCTTTCCTAAATAAAAGTGTTAATGTTAATTTTTCTTCCTTTTTTTCTTTCCACAAACTTTTGAATTGTAGTGT
This sequence comes from Tor tambroides, assembly GCA_021397915.2. Taxonomy (NCBI): domain Eukaryota; kingdom Metazoa; phylum Chordata; class Actinopteri; order Cypriniformes; family Cyprinidae; genus Tor; species Tor tambroides. The sequence goes on from JAFVLL020003652.1 coordinate 1,783, forward strand.
ATCATTGTTTCCACAAAATATTAAACAGGAAAAACTGTTTTCAGCATTGATAATAACAAGAAATGTTTCTTGAGCACCAAATAGGCATTATGAAGGATAATTTGAAGCTGAAGACTTAAGTAATGCCTGCTGAAATGTCAGCTTTGCCATCACAGGAATAAATTACATTTTAAAATATATTAAAATAGAAAACGTTTCCTTTAAATATTATATTATTTTACAATATGACTGTTTTTACTGTATTATGGATCAAATAAATGCAGCCTTGGTGAGCTTTTTAAAACTTTTTACCTTACCTTTTTAAACTTTTTCATCTAAATACATTTTTTTTTACAACACTTTTCTGGTTATTTTGACTTTTTGCAAATATTTATTATGCACAAATGATTTATTAGTTTATTAGTATATATTTTACAATTTAAAACTGGAAATGATGCTTAACTGTCCATTGGTTATGGCCCTATTTCTACCACATAAAATGTTCATGACTTTTAGGGGGAAAAAGACACAAAAATGACAAAATTCTCCAGTTATAAATGTCCATACACTACTGGACATTGTTAGCAAGCACATTAAACTAGTGAGGGTGTGAAATGTTTGCTGTAAGAGAATTTATTTTCTTGTCCACAGGGACAAAAGTGGCCATAGTTGAAGAAACACTCGTATATATGCAAATCTGTTGGGCAATTACTGGCAGTTAAACACTTCAGCATGGATGGCCTGACAATAGCATTATTCAACACCATCCAAAGTGCGGGGGTGCAGCCGTTCAAGCCTCAATTTCTCTGTGTCTTATCTCTTTTCATTATTCTGCTTAAGAAATCAATTCTGAGCCTGCTGAATTGTTAGCTTAATAGCCGGTTATGCAACTGGGCTGAAAAACTCTCATAAAGAGATTCATGGTTTGGTGATGTCTCCTGCAAAAAACATGCCTGTGGATATGTGACAATAAGACGAGCTGTGAAATTCAATAGCTGCAATTTTTGAAGTTTTATCAAAAGGGTTTGATGTGGATATCAAGTGTCTTAAAGATTCTCTTGGCATCAGCAACAGTTTGTATACAAAGTGACTTTGAAAGTTTTACCAAACAAGCATAAATACATGAATGCATTCAGCAGCATATGAATAATGACATGCACAATATGGAAGGATATTACATTGTCTGAGCCATTAATATTTATCTTGATAGTCTAAAGCAGTTTTCTCATGTTTTCTGTCAGACTTGCCTGCTACATTTCCCTTTCTCTATTTAATGATGCAAGATGCCAGAATTGTCCTGTTTCAAACCTAAACAGACTGCAATTTACTGATGGGCTGTTTTTGTGTTCTGTAAGACATGGTTTGGATTACAAAGAGCCACCGACAGCCAGCCAGCATCATGCACATGGTAGTGCACAGAAAAGCTCTTACCAGCACCACAGACAGCTCTTACGAATTACTATACAGCAGAAATTCAGCACCACGGACAGCTCTCCACTCTGATTAACACGACTGGTGCTGATTTGAAAGGCTTGAGCTTTTCAGTTTAATAATAGCTCCTCGTATCCACTGTTTCATGTGCTGTCTTGGCAGATATATACAATAATTCAACATATATCTAAGACTGCAAGTTTTACTGGGTCAGTTGAAGTGCACAATTTGAAAAACATTCTGGTTTTCTTTAATTATTCAAATGACTAAATTTACTGTTTGGTCTATCACTGTTAATATGCTGCTAACTCGTCTTATAGATACTGTATACATAAGATGTTTTGAAAGCAGATTAACACATTAACTAAAAATGTTAAGAACCTGACTATTTATAAATCTATTGACATACCTATTTTTTTGACAGTAGGAAAATCTAATTTTTTATGTTTTTTTTATACATATATATTATGTTTTTGAAACAATATATCTTTTTTTCCACAGACAATGTAGACTGCAGTTAAAATGTCTAGGATCGGTAAGGTTTTTTAAATGTTTTTGAAAGCCTGTCGACATATAGCGCAACTGCGCTCATGGCGACCCGAGTTCGAGTCCCGCCTCGAGGTCCTTTGCTGATCCTGCACCTCTTTCTCCACCCAATGGTTTCCTGTCAGCTCTCCACTGTCCTTTCACATTAAAGGCATACCAAGGCTGCATTTAGAGTATTTGATCAAAATATACGGTAAAAACAGTAACATTGTGAAATATTATTAAAATTTTTATTCAAATACCTGTTTTCTATTTTAATATATTTTAAAACACAATTTATTCCTGTGATGGCAAAGCTGAATTTTCAGAAGCCATTACTCCAGTCTTCATATGATCAAATGATCCTTCCGAAATCATTCCAATATGATGATTTGTTGCATTTATTACTTCTTTCTGATTTTGGAAACTTTTCTTACCATTATAAATGTTGAAAACAGAAACGCTTACATTTTTCAGGATTCTTTGATGAAAAGTTCAAAAGAACACAATGCATTTGAATTAGAATTTTTTTGTAACAATAAAAATGTATTTATATTGGGTCTGTAATAAACAGACACCTTGATATTTATGGGTCCTTGGCATCATAAAGTTTGAAAACACTTGGATTAGGCTACATATGTGGACTCTTGATCCCCCCTCCCCACCTCATCTGTAAGTAACAGGACTCTGTGTCTGATACCTTGCGGATGCCTTCAGCAGGAGAGGTCACAGAGTTGTCCTGTCCCTGATTTTTATTGATAGTTCTCCACAGTTCGGCGAAAGTGCTGTCTTGCTCCAAGGGGTTCGTGCCCTTCACCCTGAAATACTCGAACACAGCAGAATCTCTCACCGTTCCGTAGCTCAGCTCAGTCTGCTTGGAAAGGTCTTGAAATGTTCTGGATTAAGAAGAAAAGTAATAAAAGATATACAAGGCACATATTATTTAAAGTGCACGTTATGCTAAAATTAAAAACAGACACGATAACAGAGTGTGAAAGAATGCAAATGTAGCTAATTATCATATTGTATGCTAAGAATTATTGATGCCTGATGTTCAGGATGTGTTTGCTAAATTGCCTCTGTGTTCACTGTCATGTGCTGGATGATTTGATTTATTATTTTAGTTTTTAAACAATCTGGAGGTCTAGATATGCCTCAAACAACAACAAAAACAACAACAAAAAAGCTGTGAATGGTACATTTCACATCTTTCCTAAACAGTGTGAAAGGAGCATCAAACAATTAAAATCATACTCTCGCTGGAACCAACCATTTAGGCATATCATATGGAGCTTTTCAGCCAATTGAATAACATGTAACAGTGTACACACATAGATAATATTATTTCACTTTATTTTTTTAATTGCTCTTTTAGAATTAGAGTGAGCAAAGCTTTATTAGCATGACTGTAACGATTTATAGAACAGAATATTCATACCTCATACTAGTTCAGAAATGAAATGAGGTGAAATAAATCACAATTAATGGCATGAAATATTTGTAAAAAATGGTTCGGTGCAACGAGACTGTATTCAAATCTAAACAAATAGCAAATGTCCATGTTTAGCACTGGTGTTGGTGTTATGCACATATCCTCAGGCTATAGAATACCATTACCTGCTTATATATATATATATATATATATATATATATATATATATATATATATATATAATTTCATTGCTGTCTGTAGTTTTAGGAAGTTTAGAATCTGAAACGCATTCACAACATGCTCTCTCTTCTCTGAAACAAAATAAAAACATTTAAATAAATAATTATAACCCAGCGATGTGTCCTTCACCTCTCAATGACACTATTCCTCTCAAATGCGCTCATGAATCACAGAGGTGTGAGGTCGAACTACTGATATGCTGCATTTCGATAGGGTAATATGGGGGTTAATGAAAGTCCCTTATCTAACACTACCATTACTGCTTGACCTGGCTCTGGAAGTACCAATCTAACAGCATGAAATTATTTGGCTGGTTTACATCTGCTCATCTGCTTATGTATGGATGTAGTATGTATGCATTTTTCTATTAAAGTGATTAAAAATGCATGGGCTGGAAGGCTGCTTTGTTATTTAAAATATTGTGAAAAGCTTTAATAAACTTAAACTGTAGTGAAAATGTAGCAATTGGTTGGGTGGAAATAGTTTTGAAATGTGTTTTCAGTTCAGATGGCCGTGGCCAGATTATAACAATCACAGAAATTGTTGTCACACTGAATATAGACTTTAATAGGGTCTAGAAAAAAAAAAAAACTAAAAATGTTTTTCTTTTGCGTAGTGTTTTTCTAGTGCGTAGTTCTCCACATTATAGCAATGAAAGAGCTCATGCAACAATCAATCCCTAATGAAAAGGCAGATTAGACACAACAACACTAAAACTGTCACAAATGATGAATGAATGCATAAACATGATGTATTTATTATTATTTGAATTATTTGGGGGAAAATAATACCCCCTGACAAAATACAGTTCTAAATGATTTTGCAGCTCACAGCTGCTGCCTTCCATCTGCAACTTCCGATGTCATGCGGTCCATGTGTGATGTTTTTAGGGCAGCCGGCTGCTCTTCCCTCTTGCGTAATGACACTGTGTTGCTTCTCCTTCTGGGTTAGTGGGGAGTGATTTCATGATTTCATGAGATAAGCATCTTCCATCACCCTTGAGAAGGCTATTTAACAGGACCACACAATTATTTGCAGATTCAATGAGTCAGATTGTTAATCTTGAGAAGATAAAATCAGAACAATTAATCAGTTTAATTACAGTGATACTGCCAAAGCTGGAGGAGAATTAAAAAAAAACAAACTATGGAAATATGTTACGCATGGTGTCATCTCATTGTATTTATGATATAGTCATTTATACTCCAAACCCTGCTGAGCAGCTTTTGTAGAGTTTTAACTTTCCTGAAAAAATGTTGCAGTTCTGAAATTGAAAATTTCTTTTGAAAGCTGTGGCAAAGCAGTTTATTGTTTTCATTCAAGATTCTCGCTTTCAGGTGATCAACTAACCGACATTTTAAATGCCTGCCAAGATCAACAACATAAACGTATTCAACAATTGAAAGAACTAAAAATCAAGAAGTTCTCTCGGGACAAAAAGGAGAAACAGGAAGGAAGAGTTCACTTCTGGAAAACCCCGGATCATGGATCCATCCGTTGGCATTTCCAGGAACGGCGTCAACAACTTGTGCTGTCATCTGATCAGATATCTCTTTCTTCATCGACTACCTCTGGTTCAAGTTTTTTATCTGTCGGTCGACGCAAATGCGACCGACCAAAACCACAAAGAGAAAGCGATTATCACGGACCAGACGTGGAAAAAAGACCAACAAATCGAGGACCATGGACCCAATCAAGAATGATGACCAGGAAGTGACTGTATTCAACCTTTCTAGTAAGATACTTCACCCTTCTCACATCTCGGTTCTTGATAAGGGACTTTCATTTGTTCCTATTTTTGAGGACAATGATTTTGATGTTAAGGTGGACCTATTTAAATTCTTTAGAAACATCAGACTCAAGGAATTTTTCGGTTCGCAATTATATCAGCAAGAACATCTATCCTCTACTAACTCTAAAGGTAACTCCTTTTAAAACAAAAAGTACTTTTAATCCACCTTTGAATCGAAATGCATCTATTGAAACTTATTGTAGACTCGTTGAACATGATGTTGAAGGATAAAAAAAACACAGATAAGATTTGACAATCTATCCAGAGAGGAAAGAGACGCATTATATGATTTACAGACTGATAAATCAATTGTGATTAAACCAGCAGATAAAGGGGGATCAATTGTCATTCAGAATAATGTTGATTATGTGCGGGAATGTGAAAGACAACTCTCAGATTTGGACTTTTACGAAAAACTTTCAGGGGATCCTACTCAAATGTTCAAACATAAAATTCATTCTGTTCTTGACTTTATGTTTCAAACTGGTGAAATTACTAAAAGAGAACTTGATTTCTTTAAAGTTAAGAATCCTATTATATCTACTTTCTATACTTTACCAAAGATCCATAAACGTCTTGAATTACCTCCTGGCCGTCCAATAGTGTCTGGCATTGGCTCTTTAACATCTTCAATATCCACTTTTGTGGATTTCTTTTTAAGACCCTACTGTGAAAAAATGCCCTCCTTTTTAAAGGATACCACTCATATGTTGTCTTTCATTGACTCAATTAATCCAATACCTGAAGACGTTTCTTTTGATGTTCAGTCTTTGTATACATGCATACCTCATAAGGAAGGCATCGAATCTATGATTCATTTTTTGTCAGAACATATTGATTCGTTCCCCTCCAATCAATGTATCGAAACATTATCGGAGATGATTCTTTCTCATAACTATTTTATTTTTCAGAATGACTTTTTTATTCAGAGACATGGTGTGGCTATGGGTAGTGCGTTTGCACCGTCCTTTGCTAATCTATATATGGCCTCTTTTGAAGAAAAATACGTTTACTCAAATCATTCTTTTTTTCTTTAATATATTAAGTTGGAAGTGATATCTGGATGATTGTTTTTGCCTTTTTAAGGGTGATGTTGTACAATTGAATTCCTTTTATCAATATTTGAATGACTGTTCTGATTTTTTAAAATTTACTATGGACTACGACCCTAACAAAATCAGCTTCTTGGACTTATGGATAATTCGGGATAACAATTGTTTGTATACGGATCTTTATAAGAAACCTACAGCTCGCAATATGCTTTTGAGAGCGGATTCTTACCATCCGTTACCCTTTAAAGAATAGTCTTCCCTACAGTCAAATGGTTCGACTAAAAAAAATTTGTAGTAGACAGGATGATTTTAATAAGAATCTCACTGATATAAAAAAGTCTTTTTATGATCGAGGCTATAAGGCTAATCAAATTCAAGTAGCGGAACAAAAAATTGAAAATAAGTCTCGTTCAGATTTATTAATGAAAAAAGAAAAAAAGAAGGAAAGTTTTTCGGTTATGTTTACTACCAAATACACTAAACGTTCAGAACAAATAAAAAAGATAATTCATCAACACTGGCACATTTTGCGATCGGATGCGAAACTTGAATCTCTCTATCCACCGCTTACGGTGTTTAAACGTGGACGAAATTTAAGAGATTGTTTAGTGAGATCAGATTTGTTTTCTCCACCCAAAGTAATTCAAAGGACATTAACACCTATTCCAGAAGGCAATTATCGTTGTGGTTCATGTAATCAATGTAACTATACATATCGTTGTACATCGTTTAAACACCCACATACCGGTAAATCGATTCCTATTAAAGGAGTGATAAGTTGTAAAACCAAAGCGGTCATTTATCTCATAACCTGCCCCTGTGGTAAATCATATGTAGGAAAAACAAGTAGAGAACTTAAAATGCGCATTGCTGAACATCGTAGTACTATAAGATGCAAAAATATGAATTACCCATTGGCAGTACATTTTACTGACTTTAATCATCCTATTACTTCATTACGTTATATAGGAATCGAGAAAATATCTTCACCGAGGAGAGGTGGTGATTTGGACCAAATACTACTTAAACGGGAGGCCTTCTGGATTCATAATTTGAAAACGTTGACCCCACGTGGTTTAAATGTTGATTTTGATTTGAGTTGTTTTCTGTAATATTGATTATATCTGAATTTTCTTTTTGAATATATTTTTATTTAATTCTTCTAGATAGTAATCTTCATTTCATATTCTGTCTGTTCAGTTTAATTTGTTTATAATATTTTTTTTTTCTATGTTAGAGTTTAATTGTTAATGAGTTGATTGTTGATTGATTTGGATCTCACCATTCTCAGCTGTGTATAATTATCTCTGTTACTTATATTGGCCTCCATGTTTATGAAATTATACCTTGACAAAGGCTACTAGCCGAAACGTTGGATAATAAACATGCTTAAGTGAGTGTGCAGTTGTTCTCAACTCATTCATATTTTTTCCTTCAACTTGCACCTCATTAGGTGTGCGTTTGCTTTGCCTCGTTTGTTCATTCAAGATTCAACATTCAACATTTCACAAATATATTTTTTAAAAGATTTTATACATTTATAATGTTACAAAATTGCTATTTCTGTTCTATTCAAATAGATGCTGCTCTTTTAAACTTTCTGTTTATCAAAAGATCTTGAAAAATACATAAGTGTTTCAAATAAATAAGCAAGGCAAAGCAGCACAATGTTTTCGACTTACATAATAATAAAACTGTATCTTGTGCACCAAATCAGTATATTAGAATGATGTCTGAAATATTATGTGACACTGAATACTGGAGTAATGGCTGCTGAAAATTCAGCTTTTCTATCACAGGAATAAATTACATTTTGAAATATAATAAAATATAAAGGTGTTCTTTTAAATTGTAAATATATTTTACAATATTTGTATTTCATTGCTTTTATTGATGAGCCTTGGTAAAGATTAAAGACTTCTTTCAGAAACATTTAAAATGAACGGCAGTGTACATCAGTGTCATAAGCAATTCTATTTTTTCCCCCCAGGTTTTAACATGTTAAAAAAACAATGAAAAATGTGCTTGCGTCATGCCAGCTATTGAACCTAATTTGGTCTCTAATTTAACCCATGCGGACAGATGCATCATCATTATACTGAGATGAGATAAGCTATTAATATACATTTTGGGGTTCAGTTGACAAAACATGGATTAAGCAACACTATTTCTATTATTCCTGTTTTCCTCTGATTCTTGTGAAAACAGAATGAAGTTTATAGTCTGCTTACAGTGAAATTTACAGAGATGGCATATATGAGGTCACCGTCACCATTGTGCTATGATTTATGGCTGGTGGTTAAAAAAAACCTTTCTAAAGGTCTAGTTAATGACCACCACACCTAGGTCAAATTACCTTAAAGCAACTTGACGTCTGATGGAGTGAGATTTACAATTACTTCTAAAAATAAATAATGTGTTAAAAAAACCCATAGATTTAATTGTGACCCGTGATTCACATGCTACTATAGATAACACACTTCACATAACACTTATTGAGAGCAGGCAGCAAAGAATGAGTAATGAGCTGTTAACACAGGATGTGTTCTTGCATTCAAAAACAACTAGACGGTGTGCAACTGAATGGAACAGAATAAACACAGGGGTCTTGGGATGTGTTTTTAATCGTTGTGTTTTTAACTTGACACACTGAAGTAAAAATGTGCTCACTGTGTGAGACGCTGAGAAAAATAAGGAAAAACAAAACTGCCAAAGATGTCCACCTGACGATTTGCATAAACCATCAATGGAAAGAAAATCTGAATCAATCAATATCTATTTATTTGGTTAAACTTTATTTTAAGGTGTCCTTGTTGCAGTGTAATTATACATTTAAGTACTGAGTAATATTAATTAACTACATGAACTTACTATATGGTTAGGTTTAGCATCAGGGTTTGGTTTAGGGTTACTTGCATGTAATTACGCATAATTTACTGTTTTTATAATAGTAAGTACATGCAACATTAACAAGAGCACCTTATATAGTAAATAAAGTGTTACCATTTATTTTTAAATCATTTTGATTAACTGAATATACTTTTATTGTCCTCTCGAGGGAAATTTGTTAGAACTGCACATATATAATATAAACTGCAATATAAAATAAATCAGATTAAAAAAAATCAATAAATCACTAAACATTGTAAAAATAAGTCTCAAATATATGTTTACATAATCTTTATTAGAGTTTTTTTTATAAGAAGATATTGATATGTATGCTTCAATTTGCAATCAGTTTGATCAATTAATCAGCATATTATGTAAAATGTTTAATCGACTGACAGTCCTAAACATGTAATGCAATTTCCCAGGGTACCTAGCAGGGAAGTACAAACTCCAGGCCTCTGAGTTTCTTTCAGCCAGCCTCTGCAGGACAAATCAATAGAGGTGCTCTATAAAAGGTATTATTAGCCGTTATGGGGAAATGAATTTGGATGTGATCCTTTATTTTGTTTTTTGTTTTGTATGAGAACGTTCTAGATGCCCTACATCCAACTAAGCTTAGAAATATGCTGCTGAATTATACCGCACTCAGGCTTAATTATCTAAAAAAAAAAGTAACCGCTTCATAAATCATTAAAAGGGTCACTAAATGCTCACAAAATAGTTTACAAACAAAATGCAGAATAGTAGACCTACATTTTATACACAAAATTACACATCCACTGATTTTTATAGCATACAAATTCAACACAACTCTTTGGATGGCAAGTCAACTAACTGGCCAATCAGCAGCCTTTCTATCAGCCAATCACAGCCCACTGGCAGAGTGAAGCCAAGCATTTGGAAACCTCAGGACTGAACACAACGTTTATCAAGCCTGAATCCCATTTTACATCTAAGGCTGGTGAGAGATATGAAAGACTCCCAGTGGGCTCCCAGCGTGCTAACGATACCGTATCATGCACCAGCAGGGCTGCCTGATTTTAATAACAGTTACAAACAAGCTGATTAGCACAACCATAGCAGCTGTGGATGCTGCCACTGAGAGACGGAAGAAATAATCCCCTAGAGCCTCAACACACACACACACACACACACACACACACACACACACACACACACACACACACACTCACTTACTCACTCACTCACTCCCAAGAGCTGAATAAGAAATGTGACGGCACCAAACTCTCCATTAATGTTCCAAAGCTGAACCTTTGGGCAAACGGTGTGAGGCATTTCACTGGTGAACAAACAGGAGTATAAAGTCAGAATTCAGAGGGACAGAATGCAATAAGCTTTTCATTCGAGCTGAGAGGGCCGAATTCAATGAGCAGCCAGATAACATTTACAGAGGCAGGAAGAAACTATTTGCACATCAGGTAGGGCATTACCAGTTCATATAAAACAACTCTCATAGTCAAATAAGAGGGAGGTTTTAAAGCAGAAAGAGCATTTATTTCTGCTGTGACAATGAAATTATTCTTCTGTAGTGAGGGAGAAAGAAAAGAATCACTGCAGCCCTTTTGTGGTGCGTTGTTTGTGCTCTGACAGTTGTACGCGGTGTATATATATATATATAAAAGACTTGTGTTTATAACAACAAGTGCATGAGATTTCTCTGAAGTGGGAGCAGCCTGCATTGACAAAACATCTAGAACACATAAAAGGAGAAGAAAAGGTTCTGGTGTCTACACAAAGGAAAAAAGAAAGGATTTTAATATGAAGCGACCTTTCGTGGAATTTATGGAGAATGTCAGGAACTGTGAGCTCCCTGCTGGGTAGTGAAGGACCAACGTGGTCTCTAAGAGACAGCCGGCATGCTGTGATTTCAGATTTAATTTGAAGAAATATGAAGCATTTAGCTGACTCACAATGTTACTACTTTCAATTTTAGACTTGCTTCCTCTATGCCTCAAAAATTCAGAGACGGCGAGGGTTCACACTGTCTAGTTCTGTCACATTGGGTCAGTATCAATTATTTGTTTCCCCTTCAAATGACTAAATAGTTGATTTTATATTGTGACAACATAATTGTTATTATGCAATAGTAAAAACAAAATGAAACTAGAGAGCTTTGTGTTCAGAAAGCACATTTTAAGCAAAGCACTGACATTGCAGACACCTGAGATGGTCTAAGTCCATTAAGCATATTGACATACAAGCCAAAATTCTCATGAATAACCACCAAAAAATGATATTTAACACTTGAATATTCTATACAACTTTTACCCCAATTTATAGTCTGAACAAGTCGATGCTAGTTGTCTAAAGTCAAAACCAGATTGCAGATTTTAATTGACATTTTACAGAAAATAGTGCAGTATGTGATGTGCACACAAAATATGGGCACAGATTTTACAAAAAAATATTACAGAATACATTTAGTTTTCAACTGTCATGCGTCTCCTAGCAATAAGGTCCGTTTCTGCATGAGTTTGTTTGGAACGACTTAGAAGTCTGCTGATGTGATCCTTGTTTAGTGTGTGTTTTATCTCTGTAACCATTAACAAAGTCGGCAAGTGAATGATGCCTAGTGTCTTAAAATCTGTTCAGATTTTTAAAATCGTATAGTGTATCTGAACCTTCAGTCAGAACACGTGACTTTGAGTGACTGTTAATGGAAAAATATGCTTTCGGTACAGCATGTGGCTAAATGCCTCATGCTAACCAGCTAAACCTTGACACCTTATCTATATCACTGAACCCCTCTGTGATTTCATCTCATTTCATCCTCCATTATGTTCCTTACTGCTGCTTTTTGGCAGTGACACAGGACTGTAGCCATGTGATAATGAAGATACACACATTTTCGTGTTCTCCATCCCACGTACTCCGTTAACCCAGCGTTGAACTTTGCTGAAACGGCATGGTCCATTGTGAGCCATTTACATAAGGTAAACACTGACCGACAGACTAATCGACTGCTTTTCTGAATGACTAGTCAACTAGTAAAAATGAGCAGTCGTGCAGGCCCTAATCAGATGCTAATGAATGCAATCCAGTGACGTGATATCCTAACCTGGAGCTACGTTTTGAGATGTGACAGCTCTAATAAGGCTCTATGACACACCATGTGGTCAACAGCGTGATGAGTCAGGGTTTACAAGCCTGCATATGGACAAGCATCTGCAGATGTGTGGAGTTCTGGCACTGAGATACAGAGCTGGACTAGTTAGCTTACCGAACAGCGTTGTCCATGCGGGATACGGTGAGGTAGGCTGCCAGGTTGGCTGTGTAGGATGAGCAGACAATGAGGGTAAATAGCCACCAGCTTCCCATTGCAATCCTGAGAGCCACTGAACTCATGAAGGATTCACCACCTGCAAACACAAGGAAGAAGATAAAACATTCTATGGATTGCGTGTCATTGTTCATACCAATTCAAAGATACATTGATACAGAAAAAAACCACAAAAATGCAGGGTTTTTTGACAGCAGGGTCTAACCGGTTCCTGCTAACCAGCTAAACTTTGACCCCTTGTCTATATCACTGAACCCATCTGTGATTTTATCTCGTTTCAGCCTTCCATTATTTTTCTTCCCTCCCCTTTTTGGCAGTGACACAGCACTGCAGCCATGTAATAAGATTCATTCTCCCGTCACCCGTTTTTCTCAGAAAAGCTCAACACCTTATAAGCCTGTGCTGAAATGTCAACACAATATTCCTCTCCAGCGCACACAGCCTTGGAAATGTCATCACTGACACAGAGACGGTGAGAATAAAACGGGAAGGGAAACGATCTGCCGCTATCATGCTCAATGGAGCTCGTTAGGGGCTATAAGTTTACTTTTGGGACTCTCAGCCAAATTATCTGAGATCTGAAATGTCCCTTTAGGGCTAAAAGGATATCCACAGAGTCTGTAATTGGAAAGGTCAAAGGTTAAGTGGGCAGCCATGCTCATTATAGGGTTGAGAGTGCACTAGTTTCAAATTGAACCTCCCAAGAAAAAAAAGAGTGCTTGTGTTTTTTTATATGCCCAGACATAAAATTTGAATCATTTTTGCTCTAAACATGCACCTCCATACCAACGTGCAAGTTCAGTTAATAATTACAAATCTTTTCATTAATGATTAGTTGCATTTACAGCATAGTAGCATCTATTTTAGAAACTAAATTTTATATGACTGGAAATGAAATAGCTACTACCATTCAAAACTTTGGGGTCAGTAAGATATTTTAATGTTTTTGAAAGAAGTCTCTCATGTTCACCAATGATGCAATTATTTGATCAAAATATAGTGAAAACTGTAATATTGTGAAATATTATAAATTCCTGTGATGACAAAGCTGAATTTTCAGCAGCCATTACTCCAGTCTTTAGTGTCACATGATCTTTCAGAAATCATTCTAATATGTTGATTTGCTGCTCAAGAAAAGTGTCTTATTAGTGCTTTATAATAACTACACACTATGAATCATTAGTTAAGCATTAGTAAATAGTCAATTTATCCTTTATAAAGCATTGTCCCAACATTAATAGGCATTAGTAAGCAGTTTATAAATACAGCTATAAATGTTTTGTTCTTGAGCATATCTATAATGTTTAATAATTGTTTAAGGGCTTTAAAGGCTCAGTTTTCTTCCAAACAGAAAAATTAAACAAACACAACATAGAGGGATACAGAACACAGAAATATTTTTTTCAAGATGCAAAAAATGAAACTGTACACTTGATAAAAATGAAAAATAAACCTCTGCAATGTCATAGAAAAAACACACCATCTGTGTTGTGTTTGTTTAATTTTTCTGTTTGGAAGATAACTGAGATGCTTATAAATCAAGAACAAGGCATTTATAGCTGTATTTATAAACTGCTTACTAATGCCTGTTTATGTTGGGACAATGCTTTGTAAAGGATAAATTGACTAATTACTAATGCTTAACTAATGATTCATAGCATGCAGTTATTATAAAGTGTTACCAAATCTTTTATAACATTATAAATGTCTTTACTGTCGCTTTTGATTGATTTATTGCATCCTTGCTGAATAAAAGTATCAATTTCTTTCTAAAAAAATTGCACAATTGTAGCTCTAGTCCAACTGGCCACTTAAGAGGACTGATGATGGACAACAAGCAAAATTTTGCTTGCTCATAAAGGGAAAGTTCATACAAAAATGAACATTATTGGGTGAACTATTCCTTTAAGACTTCTAACACTTGTTAAGCAGAGCTGTTTGTTTATGACGTGTTACTTTTTAATGAAAGTTGCTACTAGGTGCCCTGACACTGCAATCATATGGTTGTCCTTCGTAAGTGACAAGTAAATGTTTATTTAAAAAGGTGACCCAAATGCAAAACCTATTTTCATAATTACTCGCGGTGTGATTCATCATCAATTTATGGGTCCAAGGCTTATAATTACAAATTGGCAAACAGCTGTAGAAAAAAAAATGTAAATGTCATTCAGCAGCTGCTGTAAATTGCTTGCATCTTGGGCTACATCTGAAAGCGCACAGAGACACTTAGAGTCAGCCTGGTATTGACAAGATACCCAGAGTACGCAGAATGGAAAAGTGCAGCCATTTATCTAAAACTTCAACAAAACACACTCGCTCCTCTCCATAGGCAAATTTAGACACGTGCAGCTGTGAGTTGCAGAATTCTTACGGAATAATATATTTTGTCAAACAGTCAAAATGTAGGACTCCAGGGATTGTCTCTAGTGCTGTAAGTTGTACTTAAGAAACATTTGAAGAATTATATATTCTGCTGAAAAGATATTTTCTTAAAATAAAAGTATTAAAAGACTGTATTAGCTGTGCTCCTGCAGACGAGAATGTCAGCAACTGATTGCACCAACCAAGTGAGGTGACTATTCAGCAATACCTCATCCTTCATGTTCATGTGACGTGACCCGGCTCACCTTGCTGTACAAAGGCTCCGTAGACGATCCAGATGGCACTCTGGAAGGACGTCGTGACAGAAGCAGGCTGGTGGGGCCCAGGAGGATTCTGGGAGCGGACAGACTGGACGCGTCGGAGCAGAAAGACCATGACACCCACCACAGGAATGGCAGCAGCAATGCAGGCCCACACTGCCAGGTCAAACGGTGCCAGCAAGGAGAAGATGTTGAGTCTCTCTTCTGTTTTAGTCATCAGGATTCCCACAGAATAATCCAGATAACGTTTACTGAAGTCCACCACATTCTCTCGCTCAGGAGTGATGGTGATGGCTGAAATAGCCACATCCGCCCTCTGAATAGTAATAAATCAACATGTAGTCTGAGATAGCAATAACATAAGTGAAATCTGGCTGTATAAGGTACAAGAGAGTAAATTTGAATAAACAAAGTGCAATCCCTTCACAACCATATGTGCCTAAAGCAGTTAACAATTAATTGACTAATATCAATATGCAGTTTCATATTAAAAAATCGTTATATACAAGTAACACATGTCTTCATGAATGTGAATCTCACCTTCCCAATTAGTTCTCCAATCATTCCGTTCCAAGACCCATTGGCCTGAGGAGATCCATACTTCCCATCAGCCACTTGATACATCTCATACTTAAAGCCCAGAATTTTGGCCAGGGCGTCTAAAACATCTATGGAAAATCCTTTATATCTTTTGGGCTGACCTAGAATGTTTTCTGCCACCATTACGAATGGCTCCTCCTGAAGACAACAGAGAAATTTAGGGGTTCATTTGATTCACTTGTTTATTATTTCATACTTTGGTTTTTGAAGTCTCTTTTGCTCACCAAGGCTGCATTTATTTGACCAAAAATACAGTTAAAACAGTATTATTTTGAAATATTATTATCATTTAAAATAAGTGTTTTCTTTTTTAATATATTTTAAAATGAAATTTATTTCTATGATGGCCAAGATTAATTTTCAGCAGCCATTACTCCAGTCTTCAGTGTCACATGATCCTTCAGAAATCATTATAATATGCTTATTTAGTGCTCAAGAAACATTCTGTTATTATTATCAGTGTTGAAAACAGTAGGTTCACAGAAATTTCAAAAGAACATTTATTTGAAATAAAAATCTTTTGTAACATTATATATTGTATAACATTATATATGTCTTTAGTGTCACTTCAATGCAACCTTGCTTAATAAAAATATTCATTTATTTTTTAACAAATTTTACTAACCCTAAACTTTTGAACGATCATGCATGCATCCCACACTTTGTGTCTGATCTTATTCTTAGTATATACAAGAGGATTCATATGCAGATGTTTTCAAACAATGGTGTTAGAATCTTAGATTTCCGACAGTTCATATGTATCTCCCGCAGCAGTACTCCTTGCCAGTAATGGACAGGCTTAAAAGCTGACATAGCTATTATTTGGCATTAGTGCCAGACAGATTTAGATTGAATCTTATCATTTACTCATTTGAAGGGGAAGCAAAGATGAAAAGCAGAGCCTGACTAATACGTTTGGACATATTTCTGCAAATAAAAGATTTAATATTGATTGCAAACCTTATTTCTGTGGTGAATCCGTCTGTTCGGGTTGTGACTTGTGGTCGGATTGGTTTTCTGTCACATTCAAAACACTGGCTGACGTGACACTTTTACCAGTGAAAGCTGGGACCCTTTGGTCTCAGGTTAATCTAAATGAAGTGTTTCAGCTGACCTGTTACACCATGGCCAGGGAAGCGTGCAATGCCTCATCAGACAGAAACTACCTTTTTAAATTCACCTAGGCAATTTGCAGTAAGGCATATTGCCACCAAACAAGACTGACTGTTTGTGAAGCAGGCCCTGTGCACTCAAATACAGACAGATGAAATATCTGAGACTCAAGCTAGTGCACTGTAATTGTATTTAGAGAGACCACAACAGAGATAGACTGGAGAATAAATAAAGATCAAACCCCAAAGGAATCTCTGGCGAAAACCATCAAGAGTCTGCATGACTAAAATACTGATGTCTGATGAGAGACAGGACAAAAACCACACAGCGCAACCATGTGGAAACATATGACAACTATTAACAATAAACTCATATATTACACATTTTCATATATTATTCTAATCATTCAAATGAAGATCAGAATTAACTGGAAAATCAATGTTTGTACCTAACCCTAGCCACAATTAGTATGCTGTTAGATGTACTGTAAGAACAGGTGAAACTGCAACGTTTCTCTGCATTTCACATCTTTTACACAAGTACGACATGGAAAATTCTTTGTTATTGAATAAAATTCTTACCGCCCCAAACAATACTTGCAGGACATTATTAGAACCATCAATACATCTAAACATTCCTGGAATAACTTTCCTATCCACCAGTCAGAATGGATATTAGCATTAAGGTCACAGTTAGGCTTAGGAATGGAGCTTAAACAACATTCTTTCATCAAGAATTAGTTGTAGGGTGAAGAGAAATGATTACTTGATAGCAATGTTATTCCATAAACATGTCCTATTTAACTTATGAAAATCATGTCATGCAGTGACTGTAAGAGTAACCTAACATCAGTAAGACACTGATTGTACCTTCGGGGAGCTGAATTAGATTTATTGAAATACTCACCAGTAAGGTCACCACTTTCAGAGTAATTCCTTGCATGCCATGCTCAGCCCGGTTTTCCCTCAGACTGCCGTTCAGCCCACGATCAGAGTCCCATGTCGCCAGCTGGGAGACGAAGGAAGAGATTGTGATTGAGCTTTGATCAAAAATGATTGCAAAGAAAAGGGAGAATGGGAAAAAAAGATTTAGGAGGAGAAACAGGACAGTTGCTGAAAGCCAGGGATGACCTTACATGACCCGAGTTTTTGTCCCCAAACATGTTTTCGGCTATGACAGACTCTTCATCACTGAGCAGAAATCAGTAGCTCTATAAGGATTCATCTCAGAGGTTCAGTTATTTGCGCTTTTGTTACACGCCCAGGTGAAAATGTTCATGTAAGTGTGTGAGGTGGTCGCCTAGGCAACAGCTGTCACATTTTCCCCATCTCTTTTAAAAGTAAAAGAAAAACTAAAAACACACACCCAAGTGTGCGCACACACACACACTCACACACCTGCTCATTGTCGATATGCTTTCACAGGCTGCTGATTACAGTCAATATCAGCACAGAAAACACAATAAAACAGAAAACAATACAAAAGAACATCTCTATCAAAAGTTTCTTAATTTCTGAAGGCCCTGAAGCTGAACTGATGCCATTACAACAACAAAAAATCTTAATTTGAAACCTCTATGTAATCATTCCTGAAGGATATCCAAATGATTAAAAGAACAGGTGTAAAGTTTTAGTTAAGATTAATTTGAAACTTTTTGTATGGCATAAATAAAATGCGCATCATGCATTATCTTAATTGCAGTCTCATTCTGTATGCAAATAGATGTCCATAAAAACCAACTGCTATTTTTTAATGCAAATGTGATGATGATGTTGACAGAACCACAGCCTTGTGGGTAGCACTTTGACATGTGTCCCCACTTCGGAGTACTGGCTCCAGGTTCTGTTCCCCTCTCTTCTCTCCCAGTGTTTCCTGTCTCCTTCCTACTGTCCCGTCCATGAAAAGTGGAAAGCTAATTTAGAAATATATATGATGATGTCACTGTAGTCGACTATACATTACAAGGTAAACATCTTGGCTAATAAATAATAATAACAATAAAAACCTGACCAGATCGAGAGACCAACTGAATGAATGAAAAAAAAAGTAGTATTTTACGTGGTTTGGGCTGAAATAATTGCAGAGATTTCTGGAAGAAGAAAAATACTTTACCACTTTATTACTGAATATTAACATAGGCTACATACAATACAGAACATTCACATTAATCTTCATTCAATTTCAGTTTCTTTATATTATTCCATGAAAAAACCTCTCTCATCTTTGTGAGTATTATCCTGTCTGAGTCACCACATTAGCAGCATATAAGCCAGTTGCTGAGCCAGTGTAGAAATGACAATGCTCATATTCTCCCTCCACAAGCAATGACAGCGCTTCTGTAAAACACAGTGCCCCACTTCAACATGAAAGCCGTGATGCATCTATCTTTAAATCCAGGCCCATTCATCATAAGCCCAATATCCCACCAGATCCATTCCTCCGCTGTGACGGATTCAGCAGGCCACTGCGCTAACATCTTGGAAAGAAGTAACTCTGACCCTGAAATCATGTACGGCTCTTGACTGGCCAGTGTTTGACCCCACAGTCTTCTGTGAGTGACAGAATGACAGAGGCTTTAGAATCTGCCCCAATGACACGAGTCATATATCTTCACTGCAGTGCTCAATACACAATCCCTGTCACAATAATAGCCCCTACCCTCACCCATAATAGCAGATTCTTTTTTTTTTACAAGCAAGATATATTGATTG
Organism: Tor tambroides; assembly: GCA_021397915.2. Lineage (NCBI taxonomy): Eukaryota > Metazoa > Chordata > Actinopteri > Cypriniformes > Cyprinidae > Tor > Tor tambroides. The sequence goes on from JAFVLL020003652.1 coordinate 21,490, forward strand.
AATATTATCAAAACACAAAGAATAGAGATGAAAGAAAGAGAAACAAGAAGATAAGATAATAGGAATTTGGAAACATACCATGCTTACAGTATTTCATTAAATCCTTTTTAGGGGTTTCTCTTTCTTTAGTTCAGTAGTAGTGGAGATTTTTACAGCCCATATTTAATTAATTATGCCAATAAGTGGCGACAAGTGACAAGTGTTGAATCATACACTCAAGCGATTTGGTAAAAAAAACACTCATGAATGAAACAAAGGAATGTCTTTATGAATGAATCGCTGAAATCACTCACTTAAACGATTAATTAAAAAACATTGAATCATTCAGGAATGAAAGAAGGAACTGTCTTTATAAAAGAGTCATTGAATCATTGACTCAAGTGATTTGTTCAAAAACACTGAACCATTCAGGTAGAGAAGAAGTTACTGACATTATGAGTGAGTCAACTGAATCATTCACTAGAGCAATTCTTTAAAAAAAAATCACTAATTCATTCAGGAATGAGTGAATGGCTGCATCTGAAAAACGCAAACTGAAGTGCATATATGAAGGGCTCTGCAATCAGGGCATGGAAGAGGATTTGTGAAAGGTAGTAAAGCATTGGAGCTGATGCTTGTAGGTCACATGACAATGACAACATGACTGGTTATATTCATACTACAAACATGCATGCTTAATGGTTCTAAAGTACTTATTTAATAGATGTACCTACTCAAAGGATATGTGATTTTGGATGCAGCCAATGTCTCTATGAGTGATTCATTGAACCATTCACATAAGTGATTCATTCAAACACTGATCCAAACAGCACTCATCCATTGTCCACAGTGTTTCTAGGAGACGCACAACAGTGATTCCACTTCGTTTGAATCTTTTTTCATTGAGTGAGCAAAAATAGATAGTCACTGCTGATATTGTGTCTAAAATGTAAGCACATTAATATTAACTTGTTTATTGAACTGTTGTGTAAAAGCAATATCATAATCGCAATCGTACAGCTGGCCTCACTGGCCTCATCTCTGCCAATTTGGCCCCACGGCATGGGATTGTCACAGATTTCTGTGATTTTTTTAAATTGAAGATATTTTGCCATACTGTTTTGAGATTGATTTGTGAATAGTGTGATTTAATCAACTGTTATAGTCTTACTTTGAACTGAAGTTGAATCAGAAATGTAGTTGTTCAAGTTGCCTTCAGAGAGCTGTAAGTTGAGAACTGTTCTGCCATACATACTTTAGTAAGCTGAAAGAATTATTCCATCTTTTCTCTGCCCTGGTTTCCCAGGTGAGGCTGACAGGGGTTTTTCTTTATTTCCCGTATGCTTCCTCCAAAATTTTCTCTTTTAGCTTTTGCCTGTGCTGTTAAATAGTTAATCATGTGGGTGGGTGTTGACAGAGATGAGAGCAATGCGGCTTGTCCACTGGAGATGTTCTGTCAGCGAACACTTGAAAGCCAGATCTATCCTACAGCACAAAAGAGATCTCCATCATCTGCAAGTGTGTGTGGAAGTGTGTCTAGAATCACACTTACAAAGCTCCAGTATCATGTGTCTCTTAAAGGGACAGTTCACCCTAAAATGAACTTTGTCATCATTCACTCTCCATTCAAAAAGAAATTTCGAAGAATTCTAGGTTACATCGGAATGACATGAAGCGAGAAAACAAAAGAACTGTTTGGTAAACTATTCCTTTAACCAGAGCAGCAAATATTCATAACATATGCGTATTGTCACAGTACCCAGTATTTACTTTGACAGGAAGCCCATTAACGGTTACAAAACCTCTCACACAGTAGCGATACTCCAATATAAATGAAGCTTCCTGTTTACAGACGTCAAGCTGAAATCAGGGCTTCAGTAGTCCTTTTTTCAGCATTTACATAATACATCTCTGACTTGTCTTTTGTCATTGCTGAGTGTTGTGTCGGCCGCTTTGTACTGCCAGACTCTGAGCTGGTTTCCAAGCTTCTCGTTCTCTCATCTCTTGTTTGTGATATTAGTGCTACAAGCCAACCAGAATCCCGTCTGTGAAAATGCATGAACATTTTGTCAAGACTAAAGGTGTGTGAGCCAGAAGTTTATAGCTTTTATTGTTTGTGACTTGGAGAGCTGACGTCTCTACTTGAGAGCACATGGGGGAAAGAGGCAGAGGAACAAAGAGCCGGGGAGAGAGGATTACACACAAACGATAGCGTACAGTAGGAAACAGTATGAGAGACAGAGTCGTGCAGAGTGACGGGGAGAGAGAGAGGCTTTTAAGGTGCAAAGATGAAGCTTCAATTTCTTCCTGTATTGTGAGGGCTGTTGACTTTTTATGATTCTGTAAGCTGCTGTTTCTGTGATTGGTAAGAGAGAAAGAGAGATGTCTTTTGGCCTCTTTATTGAGACTGTGAGAGAAACTCATTACCATTCATCAAATCAAATGAGACTTACTCTCATGAGTGACAAATTCACCTCATCTCTGCATCATCACACTATCAAAATACACAGAAAAAAAATGTCACAACTGTGCTGCTCTTTATGCAACTCACTGAGCCAATTTAAACAGATTATGATGGATATATTATTGTTTGAAATGTTTAAATTGTTACATTTCTAGACTATTTACTCTAAAAAAATCTATTTTAGACAGACTGCATTGTCAGGTTTTTGGCAGTCTAGAGGTTATGAACAAACTATGTTACTATTACAAAGCAGGTCTAATTATCTGTTGAAGAGAAAAACAAATTATAGTCCAGTTTCATCTACAATGGTAATCAATTTATAGGATTATTTTTTTTTTTTTGCAGAATTTATAAAATTGTTTTTCTTTTTTTATATAAAAATAATAATCACAGAATTTAACACAATTAAACAAGAATTAAACAAATATTTATTCCACAAGAAAAAAAAACAATGCTCAGTGTTAATAACATTAATTATAAACATTAAAAATAGAAAGCAGTTATTATAAAATGTAATAATATTTCACAATATTAATTTTTTTTACTGAATTTTTGACTAAATAAATGCAGTCTTGGTAAGTATAAGAGACTTCTGGCCTCAAATTTTTGAATGGTAGTGACTATCAGGAGAGGACTGAATAAAATTCAATACAAATCTTTTTTAAAAAAAGTCTGATTGTGTAAAAAAAAAAAAACGTGTAAAGAAGAAAATACCACTGATTTTGTCCTGAGTATGAGCAGTCTGCTTGTCTTCTTGAGAATCAATCAGCAATCAGTAAGTGTTATGCCTGAAATGGATTTCATCATTTCAGGATGTATATGTATATATGTGTGTTTGTATGTGTGTGCATAACCTCAGTTTGAATCTGTTATTAAGGTTTATCAAGATCATTCATTAGTCTCTATTTCTATCTAAAGCTTTACAAGTGTTATGAATGATGTACTATGGAAATTATAGCTCAAGCTTTTGAATATGATATTGTGAGGCCGCACTTCAGTCAGTGGATAATGAACAGACTGAACAATGCAAAAAGGAACAATACAAAAAAAAAAAAAAAACACTTGTAGGAAGATAACTGAGCAGGCAGAGTTTGACCAGAGAGAAACATAATGAATATACTGCACATATGTATATGTGTTAAAAAAAGAGCTTTTCCCCTGCTTTTTTTCTCAGACTAAAACACATGTGTCCTTTGAGACTCATGAGGTGAGCTATATGCTTCTTTTCACCAGATGCTCACAGGGGTGGACAGAGGCTCATTAAGGCTCCCAGATTCACCTGCAACCTGCGGTCAACGCATTGCCATGGGAACTGCTCAGGCAATTGTGCAGAGGTCACCCACGTTGGCTTGGACAGACTCAAACACAATACCTGCGCTCATCGAATCACCCACTTTTAGCCTGATGTCACTGCAATACAATTACAAGATCAGCTGAGATCATCTGTGTAGCTTTGGCCCTATTTTTTACAAGCATGTGCAGGACAAGATGACAACATCTGCTTAGTCTGACTTGCAGTCCCTCTCTCCCTCCTTTCACTTTCTTGTTTATTAAGATCATTAAGTTGTTGAATTAACCTAGTGCCTGTCAATCTGAATCATGCATCAGATCTGAATTAATCTCACGCTGCTGCTAATATTACATCACTAAACTATTACTATTATTAATTCAATAATTAACTGAGAGGCTTGTCAAGTTCATCAACCTTTCAGAGGTTTCACTTTTCAGCACCTGCTCCCCACATGAAGGTGTTGGGCTGAACCGCTCCGAGCAGGACTGGGAGCGGATCCATCTTGTAAAGATGCTTGGTTTCCCAGTCTGGATTACACCGCATGAGAACAGACAATTTAATGAAAAGAGAAGATTAAAAGAAAGTGAGTGAGGGAGCTGGGGAATGACACAGATGGAATTGGTGAGAATGAGAGAGAGAGAGAAAATAACATCTCCGTCTTCATTATGGAGGTAGATTCCTCTTGACGTCTGGCTGAAAAATAACCTCCTCATTCCAAACATCCAGTATACTAGACACATTTTCCTGCTCTGTAGCAATTGTTGGGTTGTCAGGCCAACTTCTGGGTGCGTCTGAACAGCTCAGTTCATATTGATTGCTCATTTGTGGGAATATTTGTGTGTGTGTGTGTGTGTGTGTGTGTGCATGTCCATATGAGCCATTGAGCCCATATTTATTCTAAAATTTCTTTGTACATTAGTCAATATACAACGTTACTGTTGCATTTTATACTGCCATACCCATATTACACATACTCCATGGTAATATAAATAATGTAATAATATATGTACAATATAAAAATACTGTAAATAAAAAGGAATAACAATAAAAATGTGTGAGCTGCTCCCAAAAATAATTATATGAATTAAATACACATTGTTTTTTTAATCACTCATTTTATTATTTTATTAATACTTTATAATACTTTATCTTTATATATATATATATATATATATATATGATATTACTCCTCTTATAAAGTATAAATAAATAAATAAATTAATTAATTGCTTTATTTGACGCAGCATATAACATCTTTCACAATTAAACTTTCTGCATGCAGGAAAGAGTGAAACCGCAGGATGAGAGTATATGTGACATGCAGAGTACCTCTATGCGGGCTTTAGAGAGCCTTGACGAAGAGACAATGTATTAGGAGGAGATCAGAGTGGAGAAATGCATATTCATGCTGACAGACAGCAGAGTGTGTGTGTTTATTAGCTGTTAGTGTATTGGACAGTAGGGGTGCTATTGTGTGTGTGAACGTGAAGTCATTAGCTCTCTGTGTCTCCTGCCAGAGGGAATGGTCATGTTCAACTCACACTCACTAATATTCAGCTAGAAGATTGAGATTGTTTGGCGTGTGATAGACCCGGCAGCCCTGCTAATGACCACAGCCATGCCGCAAAGCACTTCCACTGCCCTGCAAGCATGTGCGTATGAGTGCTTGTGCATCCGATAGAGAGATGAAAGAGAACACAGAGAGACAGATGCGAATTCATTAGCTCTGACGGGTATGTTTGAATGTGTGTTGATGTTTGTGTGTTGTTGTGAGATCTAATGAACTCTGAGCTATTTGTATGTGTTTGTGTTAAAGTATCTTGGCCATGTTCCGTATCGGTGTGTCTCCAATTCCAAAACACAGCAGGATCCATCATTCAGTTGCTCGTACTCTCTGTCCATCTGTCTGTCTCGCTCATCTTGCTTTCAGTTCACTTATCTTCTCCTTTCAAATATTTTTAGTTGTGCATCATGATTCTGTCTGGAGTAGCTGATGCTCCCAGACTACAAAAATAGGCTCTGCTCTTTCCCAGACAAGTGTGACCTCTATGAGAAAGAATTAGTCTTCTTATTTGTTTTTTTTTTGTTATCACAATGCATAGGTCAGGATCTTGGTGGGCCCCTTTTATGACATAATTACAAAACGTGAATAATAACAAATAGCTGTGTATATTATGAAAAAAACTAATCCAAAGACCAAGTACCTGGTTCAAATTTTTTTTTCCAGAATTGAACCTAAACTGAGCACGAAGCTGAGATATTAAATGACAGTATTCGACATACCAAATAGTGCAAATTATCTCACCAGTGGTGGTTCTATGTTATTATAACTGCACTTATTTTATGCCTCAAATGTCCCATGCATTAGTATAAAACACATGCATACCATTTTTGAACAAGACAACAACCAAGATGACCTGGAAAATCATTGCAATACAGGCCAGGTTTCCTGCTATCCATAGTGAAAAATAAATATACTAAAATGTATCTGAAATACATTTATTTCATGCTATGTATACTACAAATACATTTACATATTTATGTAGTTAATAAAAATACACTGCCATTGTACTTTTAGTATACTGCACTGGCATACTGAAAGTCTGCTAAATTTGAACAACTAATTTTGTATTTAATGCACTTTAATTGTGCAAAAGTAGTGCTGAAGTCCAACTAAAGATATACTTAAGTATGATTGAGCTAAAGTAGAACTATTGCAAGTATACTTCAGGTATACTTTAAATATCTTACATTTAAATACAGATATTATTAAAAGATCATTCAATCCTCATCACTAGTGACATTAAAACACATTTTAGGCTTAATATTAAGAAATAAGCATTGTGCACAAGTAGTACTCTAAATAAAGTTTAATTATAATTTTTATATCAGTAAGTCTCAAGCGATATATCAGTAAATATGTTGATAGATTTGAACTATATGAAATAAATGTATTTTAAATATATTACTTTCTATATAACTAGGGATAACATTACAGCTCAAGCTGTTCAAATAACTGGAACATTTGTTATTTATTCATGAAGTAAAATTTTCACTCACCCGCTTTACATCTTTTCCAAACGTCTCACTGTAACTGGTCCCCAGGATCTCAAACTGGACATGAGAGTTCGCTCCATTGCTTCGGAAGTCCATTAAACCAGTGAGCCCAGAAATCCGCCCCTGAAAAGAATGACAAATACAACTTCTAAACAGACCAGTTTTATTGAACACTACTGAACTTTAGTAGGCTGAACTGAAGAAAATTGAGCCAGACTGAATTAAGCGTAAGTGAGATGAATTGTAAAGTGACTTTAGACCTTTTGGATTGTGTCTAGCATGGACCAGCCTCCATTCCAGGGTTTGGTTGACTTCCTCATGCAGTTCAGACTGGCCATGCTGTGCCACTTCCTGTCCTCTAACTTCCGGTAGAAGGCATTGGCCAACATCAGCACGCTGTCGTACAGGTACAGGCTAGACACCTGGAGACATATACATCAAATAAATATTGTGATTACATGCACATCTAACACTTAATATCCTGACAATGTATAAGGTCATGTAAACACCTTAAAGGGATAGTTCCCCCAAAATGAAAATGGTTTTTATCATTTACTCACCCTCATGTATGACTTTCTTGACACTCCAGTCCAGTAGGTGGCAAAAATATTAACCAGCTTCTTCTGGTGTTTTAATTGCATATCAATTTAAAAGGTGAACTTCTGCCACCTACTGGACTGGAGTGTGAAGTGCTGGATGGTACAAAGGAAAGCACAAATTTACTACACAATTTAATTTTAATTTAATTTTCAGACCCGATCCAATCATAAATTTTTCATTCGATTTTCTCTTTTTGACTTCTGCAAAAGATAGAGACATACAGGTTTGGAACAACATAAGGGTGAGAAAATTATGACAGCAGTTCAATTTTACAGTGACTATTCCCAGTATTCTATTTGTATTTGTAAAGATCATAAATGGTTTATGCACATACTTTTTAAAAAATTTTTTTTATTACAATACAGCTTATTCAATGCTTTTATGTCATGTGTGGATTTTCTTGACGTTGTCCGGTTTTTATAATGATAGTTATCAGTGCTGTACATGCCAACACATTCAATCCTTAATAAAGGCATCTCCGCTAGAGTTTACATCAGAGAACAATGCAAATCCTTTGACTTTGATGTGAATGGTGTATTATAATGGGTTTCTAAAAAGTGACACTTCATCATGAAACCAAAAGTACAAGCATCCACTGACTAATGAAAGGTCCTGTTGTACTTTCGGAAATCCATTTCGGATAACTACTTGATTGCAAATTAAAATGGCTCTTTTCACAACCTCAAAATCAATCTTGCTGTCTGTCAAATGCTCTGTCAGTTTCTCCAACTGTGTAGGCGGCCTAAGCCTAGACCATTTAAAAAAGTAACTGAATAGGGCTGAACGACCAAGCTACGTACTAAAATTGTCTCTAACTTAGTGAAAGACAGATTGAGTGTGTGAATGTGTCTGCTGACTCCCTCTTTGAGACAGAGAGCAAGAGGAAAAGAAAGAGCCCTGCAGGAGATTTTTGCATGGCTCTGCTCCTGCAGAGAGCAGCTGTCGTGCTGAGAGACACCTGGAGAGAGAAAAGACACCCTGAACGACAGAGCTGTTATCGTCAAGGAGACGAGAGTCTGGGGCCGCACGGCCAAACTCAATGTCCCCTCAGACATGTGATCCTGACAAAACAACACACTTACTGTATGAGCAGATCAATGTGGAGAGAGACAGAGAATGAAGGCGTGACAGAGAGAGGAAAGAATGTAGAGGGATGCTGGGAGGAATAAAAAACGTAATTTTACAAAGAAGATTACATCTTCATCCACTCTCTTTAATAGGTGTCTACAAGAGACATGAGAGAGCTTCACTCCTGCTGGAGTCAAGACTGCACACAAACCCTTTTTTCCAAACTCTTTACCCTTTTCAAACACAAGAAGGAAGGCAAACAGGGATGAACTCACTTGCCTTCTATCTTTTCATTCAGTTTGCATCCCTGCTAAGGTTGACAACTGGCCAGTATAATACAGAATCATCCTGTATTTAAAGGAAAAGAATTGCATTCAATTTTAAATATGACATGCAGTTTGTCCTTTATTTTAGCATCTTGCACACAAACAAATAAGAACACCTACTGCATTTTCTATTGCATTGTATTCAGTTTCAAGTGTCTTTGTTAAAAGATAGAGATTGGAATAGAAAGCGAACCGGTAAAGCTGAATGTGAAATGATGAGTTGATTTTTTATGTCAATGGTGGAAAATAAAGCGTCAACGGTGGAAAATAAAGCCAATCAATAAAATTCTAGCGCATTTCTTTGGATTTATGTTCATTAAAGTCACCATGAAATGCTATTTTTATGGAATATCGAAGTGTTTACTATAAATGATTTATCTGTCAACATCATATTTTTTTAAACAAAGTCATGTGCTCTTATAATCTTTAATCAAAAACATTAACTTCCCCTTTTCTTCTCTTCTCAATGACATCTCTTCTCTGGTGACTTCTAGTCGTGCAGATGATGTGGAATAATAAAGCAAAAGACAATCATCGAATTAATTCTTGACGGACAAAATCAAGTCCCATCATACAATTTTCTTGTTCAACAAGCCGATTCACTTAGATATACAAAAAGATAATCACAATTTTCATGATGACTTTTAATAATTTTGGCCTCTATATTGCCATTTGTGGTGATTTTTTTGTACTCAAACTATAATATTAATTACTTCAAAAATTCTTAGTCTGCATAATGAAGTTGTCTAAATACAAAGTAGATAAAACTTTAACTATGTTCATGTTGAGATATTTATGTACAGTATGTTGTGGTTGTTTTCTCTAAAGTGCTAAAATGTGCCTAGGCAGCAGATAAACTGGCATATATGTAATGAAATGCGACACAATTTAAAATTTGTTTAGTTTTACAACAGATGCAATGAAGTTGTAAGCCAAAATCAAAGGAACTGTATCTCAAAAGCATTTTTAGCACTTAATTCAGTCAAGCAGAACTATATACATAGACATAGCTACAGGAGTACAGCTGTGACTACGTTTCATTTCAGTTTTCTACATGGTCAGCTTGCCACCAATCAGGGCTGGATTGGTAATCGGGCATACCGGGCATTTTCCTGGTGGGCCGACACACTATCCTAATGTGTGTGCGCGCCACGAGTATAGAATACACAAACACTTTTTAATGAAACGTAAAGTCGTCCTCCGTGATTTTTTGGCCAAGTCAAGAATGTTCATAGAGGTTTCCATGGGCCAATGCGAATAAATCTACATTTAAATTAAAAAAGACACGATACTGTCGAACCTGACGTTTTAGTCTTATCCAAAAAGTTTTTGAACAGTAAGATTTTTAATGTTTTTTAAAGAATTCTCTTCTGCTCACCAAGCCTGCATTTATTTGATCCGAAATACAGCAAAAGCAGTAATATTGTGAAATATTTTTACTATTTAAAATAACTGCTTTATTTGAATATATTTTAAAATGTAATTTATTCCTGTGATCAAAGCTGAATTTTCAGCATCATTACTCCAGTCTTCAGAGTCACATTATCCTTCAGAAATCATTCTAATTTGCTGTTCAAGAAACATTTATTATTATTATTATTATCAATATTTGTACATTTTTTTTTCTAAATTCTTTGATGAATAGAAAAATCCAAAGATCAGTGTTTATCTGAAATAAAAAGCTTTTGTAACATTATACGCTATACCATTCAAAAGCTTGGACGCAGCATAATTTTTTTTTTTGGGGGGGGGGGAATTATAGAAATTAATACTTTTATTTAGCAAGGATGCTTTAAATTGATCAAAAATGATAAAGATATTTATAATGTTACAAAAGATTTATATTTCAGATAAATGCTATTCTTCTGAACTTTCTATTCCTCAAAGAAATCTGAAAAAAAAATTCTACTCAGCTGTTTTCAGTATAATAATAATAATAAATGTTTTTTGAGCAGCAAATCAGAATATTTGAATGATTTCTGAAGGATCATGTGACTGGAGTAATGATGCTGAAAATTCAGCTTTGAAATCACAGGAATAAATTACATTTTAAAATATATTCAAATAGAAAACAGTTGTTTTAAATAGTAAAAATATTTTACAATATTACTGCTTTTGCTGTATTTTGGATAAAATAAATGCAGTCTTGGTGAGCAGAAGAAACTTCTTTAAAAAAAAACATTAAAAATCTTACTGTTCAAAAACTTTTGACTGGTAGTGTGTGTATATATATATATATATATATATAAAGAGAGAGAGAGCGAGAGAGAGAGAGAGAGAGTGGTGGTGGGCCGCCTGGACCAAAATATGCCAGGGCCGATTTTTTGTCCCAGTCCAGCCCTGCCACCAATGCTTTACTGAAATCATAAGTGCCATACGTGGTATAAAGAAATGGAGAGCATTCCTTATTTGCTCTGCTGAAGTTGGCAACCCTATCAACAACCCTTCTCACACTGCGGTCATGGTCGTCTGGGTTTATGGCCGAGGCACGATCTATTTGCTCATGTAAGAGTTATGTGAATGCAGAAAATGCTAATGTGTCCTTGACATAAGATCACATGGTTTCAACCTCTGAGGCTCCTCATTCGTTCCCTAAGTGGTGAAGTGACTTCAGAATGCCCTGCCAGATGTCCGATTAGTCAGACATATCCTTGACATGGATTCAAGGCTTGGAAAGCCTTGCAAGACTGTGGATTCATGAGTCAAAGCCTTTTCCGCCCGCAAGTGAGATAAAATATGCTATCTGTTTTTACCGACGTAAAGCAAAGACTCACACAGTTACTAAGTAACAAATAAAATGAATCGGTGGCTTCACCTCCCTGTGTGCTTCTGTGTGACTGTGAGCTAGATGAAGTGATTCCTAACAGGGTTGAATGACTTGTTTTAAAATCAGCATGTTCCTCACTGAGAACTGCTGATACCAGAGTGATCAGGATGCTTGTCTAATTCATTTTTCTCATGAGCTTTTTAATTTAATCTCCTGTTCTGTAAATATCATGCCACTAAACGCTCTGGAGGTGCAAGAGAATGACAAATAATGAAATAAATAAAAATACATAAATTTATTATTTCATTTTATATAGAATACACTACAATTTCCAAAGATGTTTTTGAGTCTCTTATGCTCACCAAAGCTGCATATTTTTTTTGTTTCAAACATACAGTAAAAATAGTAATATTGTGAAATGTTATTACAATTTAAAATATATTATAATAAAGAAATTATTTTTAAAATTGTAATATGTGGATTTGATGCTCAAGGAATATTTCTTATTAAAAATGCTGAAAATAGTTGTACTGCTGATTATTTTTGCAGAAACTCTGGTTACATTTTTTGTGATTCTTTACTGTAAATACTGATGAATTTAATGTGTCCCTGCTGAGGAAAAGTATTAATTTCTTTAAAAATACTTTATATATGTATTGCTATGTTATTTACAAAAAACTATTCTGTCAGAATTTACAGCGACATTTGAAAGGCTGTGGAAAAAACAAAAACAGCCAAGATTTCCTTGATCTTTGCATGTTTACAGCATTTCTTAGCACTGTATTTGCTGGTAGAAAAAAATTCTATCCATAACAAAACAAGTGCTACTACATGATCGAAAGCAGCCAGAGCCAGTCAATATGTCACTTAACATCTACTGTAGTAGTAAACATTTTGAGTATGTAACAATTTTGATGACGCAAGCTTTAAATCTGAATGAATAAAACAAAACAATAAAATTAGGACATCAATTAGATAGATAAAAGCGCGCCACCCACTGAGCTTTTATTCAGCATTGCGTGAACTGTCAGCATGGCGCATAGAGACCCGTGGCCCGAGGGCTCGGAATCACAATGCCGCAACCTCTTGAGTTAATTAAAACAGCCAATCTGCCACAGCACAGATTCAATCTCTTACTCTCTTCAGCTTGCACTGTATCGTTAGCACCAATGGAGGGGCGAGAGGAATCCCTGCGGCTCCTAACATCTCGCACATCTCCTACCCTTTCTGTAAAGAACTCATTTGTCCTTTTGTGGTGCTGCTTTGGCATTAGCTGGTACGTAACCCTCTTACTTCATGAATTATTAAGACAGTGAGCCCCAGAGAAAAGACACATGGATTTGCCATCTGCTCTAAAAGAGGGAAAATGGTTTCTAAGACCCAAACAAGGTTTTCAGTGAGCCAGACACAGATACAGTGTTTTAATGTTGTGCAAGTGAGGGGGAATGTTTTCACAATTACAGTGTACCGTCTGTGACTTAACAAGATAATATTTGTTAACGGGTAAAAGCATCAGGGCACAGGCGGCTAATCTGGATCAGTCGTGCATAACCTTGTTTTGAATTAAGATTCTAGAGAAATTAAGCGATACAACAAAGAAAATAAACACGACAGTTACTGCAGTCATTATGCAGATACTTCTAAACCGCAAATGCAAAGCTATAATGAAAAGACAATTACAGATAACTTCAGACTTGAACTATTGGAGTAAATCTCACTAACAAAGTGAGATGAACTCTTTTGCTGCAAGAAAGCAGCTGCCATGTATCTTAAATGTGCTATGAATACAAAATAACCTTTAGCAAAAGGCCACAGAATTGAGATTTCTAGTTGTAAATCATTCTGCTTTTAGCAGCTCATTGCAAAATAAGTCATCGTCTCGCACAGCTAGCACTTCTGGTCTACAGACTGTCTGAAGCAACTGACCAAAGTCAGTTTTGTTTTCATGTGTTGGTTGCAGGTTTATCAGAAATAGATTACACCACAAAAACAGGCCATCTGATGCTGAAACTGCACTAAAATGACCTGAACTTACCTTGACCTGCAGATCTATTTCTGATGAATGAGTGTGAATTCATTGTGCTCTGAAAAAACGTTGCTAAGATACGTACCTCTAGAGACTGCAGGTACCCTTCCTGTGGGTCGCAAAGCAGCGAGGAGATGCGATGGTTGTTCCTCATGCAGCGGATGTTGGTGTCCCTCCACAGGGGGAAGATCTGCCGGATCACTGTCATCCGGCCCAGAGCGCTGTGGACAAGCTCCATGATCTCCGTGTCACTAACCTCCTACACTCAGAGACAGACACACACACATACACAAAGGTATAGTGTGAAAACAGACATCACAGACAACCTGCTGGCACAAAAAAAGCCACCAAACAAATATATTAACCTGTTAACAACCCTTCTAAACAGTTTGTAAAATCAGTAAAAAGTAGGGTTTTTGAGTGGCACTATTTTATTACACATCATTTAGCCACGTTAAGGCTGGAATATGCTACATGAACACACTACATGATTCCAAAACACTAGGCATCAGACACTTGTACAGTAAATGACACTAGACAAACACTGAGTGACTGTGGATCACACAATACCGCTAACACAAAAAACTTGTGGTAAAACATATGATTCATTGCTTGGAGATGCAGAACAATGAAAACAGGCTGGCAATAAATTTGGTGATGTTGCGATAACATGATTTGTGGTGTCAAAGAAAAAAATGCAGTATGTGAGCGTACATGAAATTATACATTCAAAAGTAACACATAAACCAGTAAATCAATGAAAGAAACAAATTTCAAGAAAACACAGCCAAGCAGGGGGAAAAAAAACAAGGAAATGCTAAAATGCACAAAAAGCAAATGCATAAATCGCTTGCGAGTCAAAGTAGAAGTAAATATCAGCATCAAAACATATCGATCAAAAGTCAGAAGTGCTTCAGCCTTCCTAAGAAACAAAACTGAGGAAAATAAGGCCTGTCTGTTTAAAATGTAAAGCACATAGTAGTTCATGTAGTCTTTGAGTGCAGTTTGGAATAGCTAAAGCCTCAGGGAGTTGAGAACTAAACCTACTCTCTCAATTACATCCAGGAATGTGACGTACAACATATGGAGGAAAAATAATGACAGCAATGATGGATTGGTCCTTCTGAGAATATGGTGGATGACAGTCAAAACACTTCTAAAGATCTATAATATTTAATCAGCTGCAAACTGAAAAATTCTTAAAGGAATATATACCTGAAGGTACAAAAATGTCCAGCTTTAAAATCTATAAAATAGTGAAAGCTCTGAAATGTTCTCTGTGTTGAATTTAAACATGTTTCTTCACCCTCATGCAATTTATAACAGAGTTTTGTGCCAGTCTCTGGTTTTCAGACATAGTATAAATACCTTTAGGCTCTTCACATATATAGCATTTGCATTTAAGCTAATTATAAATCACTACACTCTACTGGTGAAGTAATGTTTCACATAAAAAATAAAAATAGGTTGTCATTTACTCACCCTCATGTCTTTTGAAACCTGTATGACTTTTCTGGCTTGCCTTTTTCAGTACAATGAAAGTGAACAGTGACCAAGACTGTCAAGCAAGATTAAAGCGATATTTCAAGTGAATGACAGCTTGCATTATTTCTCGTACCAAGCTATTATATGGGTTCAGAATATTAGCTATATAAGAGTCATATGGATGATGCTTGTATGCTACATTTTTATAAGGAGCAAGCTTGATAGCGCTTAGCCCTCATTTACTTTCATTCTAAACAAGAGAGCAGACATTCATTTTATTTTTGAAAGAACTATCACTTTAACCATACGATACAACTTTTTCATATGATACTGGTCATTATTTAGCCCATTTATGTATTTATTTTCCTTATGAGCATGTTTCCTTGACTTGTTCTAATTAAATATTGCTGTATTTCTAGTGTTCCCTTTTGAGTCTCTTATGCTCACCAACAATGCATTTATCAAACATTTAAACGATTTGATGAAAGGGAAGTTCAAAAGCACAGCATTTATTTGAAATAGAATATTTTTAAACATTGCAAATATCTTTACTGTCACTTTTGATAAACTGAATACACCCTTGCTGAAAAAAGTATACATTTCTTTTAGAAATGTAATTCTGCTCTAAAGCAGGCCTAAATAGTGTCTCTATTTTCTAAGAAACAACGCAGGAGTAATAAATTAGCTTTTGACTCACTGACCTTCATAAATGGAGTACATTCAGGTCATACAATGACTTTGATCTTACAAAATATCTTTCTATAATTTTGGCAGCAGTCTAACCATTGGCGTTTGGACAAAAAAGAAAAAAGAAAAAAAAAAAAAAGAGTAGCAAGAGATCACAGTGCTGAGATGACTCACCGTGGAATGCTGGGAGTTCATAAGCAACCTCCAAACACATTAAATCAAAACAGGCCAGCCCACCATATAAATGATCTCTGATACACATCCCTGGTGAAGGTATTAATTATTCATATATTCATGACTAAAACTTTTTACTGATCAACTGATCAAGGTGATATTAAGCAGAGTCAGGACTTCTGATGTCACCATCTCTAATTAAATCACCACAGATGTTTGAATCCCTGAACATGCTGCACGAAATCTGTCATTTAATTAAACTTCAAGCGCTTGTGAAAGTAAGAGAATATTCTGACATCTATTAAAGGTCAGAACCCCTGAATATAACTGAAGACACATCTGTACAGGAGCTTGGGCTTAATGAAACCATGACATTACATGGAAAACAGATTTAATGTTTCCTCCCTCAATATTTCATTTCATATATTTTCAGTAAAATTATTTATTTACCATCCTTGTTATGTTAATCATTCGTTTGCAACTGGACTTTGTGTTCCAAACATTGATAAACAAAATGACATTCTGCCATGACCTTGATGGATGAGAACTGCAGAGGCTTAATTTGTGTTCACAGGTGTTGTGATGACCTTCATGTCAGCTATGTGTTGAGGCACAAGCAAATTACTCCGCTTCAATTCAGAATAAGGGATAAACAGAAGCATCACAGCAATGTGACTCAGTGAACATATAAACCTTTCCTGCCTCGAGGTAATGCATCGTGAGTTTCTCTCTTTTACCATTTCTAGGTTGAATGTGACTGTGCTTTAATTTGATCACACTGAAACCTGACTATGCAAATGAGCAAATATGAAACGAGGAGAGCCGAAAACAGGATTAGGATTAGAGACACATATTAAAAAACAAAACCACTACAGTAAAAGAGCGGTATATAATTTACATACATGTTAGAACATTTAGATTTTGCTTCTAGTAAAGAGGGCACGTACTGAGAAGTGCACTCATGTGAGAAAATTAACATTTTTGATTTTTTTTCCCCAATCTTGAAAAGTGTGTACTGATTGAAGTGGAGCATGACAGCATGTTTTGAATGCTCTTTATTGAATAAGTGGGCAGATCCTATGACTTAATGTCTCATGCACCTGAAGCAAGTTTAGTCAGTATGATACAGGGTCAGATACTAGAAGAGAGAGAGAGAGAGAGAGAGAGAGAGAGAGAGAGAGAGAGAGAGAGAGAGATGCATGGCCTGAAAAAGAGGTGGGCATCCCCTTCTGAATAACAGGTTTTGATATATTTCAAGAAAGTGCATAAAATTAATTCAGTCTGTCCTTTTTAAAACTTCTAGTCCCCATCCACTTCTGACATTCATATCATTTTCCCAATTTTTGGCATTGGCTTTTTTAAATGTGTCCAAATGGGATCAAAAATACTTTTCTGCTGAAAAACCTTTCCAGAAGAGTGAAAGCTCTTATAGCAGGTAAGGGATGCCTCTTCTCCATGTGAATGGTTTTGAAATCTTATTTGTTTGGCCATGTAGTGTAGATGGATACAGAGAGACAGACAAAGTGTTTTTGAATAAGCTTGTAGTATGCTGTAAGATTTTAAACTTGAGTATGACTTTGTCATATTGTCAGGTAGTCCCAGAGAAGCAAAGTAAAAGCAAAGTTTCCTTTCTCTCTCCCTCTGTGCACATAAAGAGACATTGTCGGATGCTGTTTTGTCTTATTGTGTAGAAATTTCTGTTGGTGTCAACACATCAAACAGAATCACAGAGTTTTTATGCCATTCAGCCCACAGCCATGCTCTCTGTCTTATTGAGTACTGCACTCAGTTCTTATTGGGCTAGACTTGCTGTGCTCAGCTCTCATTGGTTCTTGTATGGCCAGACTCTCATTAGGTCTTGCTTCCACATCTAGCTCTCAGTCAACAGAGTGAGGGAGAGAGAGGAATAAGGAGAGCAAAACTGTAGCTCAGAGTCGTGCCAGTGCAATAATCCACTGTCAGCTTTGCTCTAGCACGGTGACAGCATATTACATACTTGAATGAGAGATGTGCCACATATCAAACACTGTAAGTTGAAATTGGATATGACTACAACAGACTGAATTTGGGCTGTTTTCAGGATCTGACTGCCAACAGCTTCGAGGTCGATCCTTCTTTTCTGAAACAGATAAGAATGAGTTATGAAACGTATTATGAATATGTGCTTACCTCATTGGCGTACACCCAGTGACTATCTTTGGATGCTAGATTTGTTTCCACTGCCTGCAGAAAACAAAAAAACAAAAGAATGCAGAAAGATTACTGCGATGAAAATAAACAAATCTTCTTGGTCTGCATACAAAAATTAGAAGCTCAATCATGGCGTATAGAGAGCCAAGGACAAAAGTACTTTTGTGAAACATTCAAAGAATGATTCAAAGTTGATATTCAACTTTTCAGAAGACATTTTGTACACTTCAAAAATGAGAATTTCTGCTTCCTGTAGCAATGTAAAAAGAAAACGTTGCAGTGCCCATATGGGGGCGTCTGTCAGAGTCACAATTCTTGCATCTTTGCTGATACCAAAATAGAGAACAGAGTGCAGCAACAATGGGGTCGGTGGAAACGATTTACATTAAACACACATAGAGTAACAGAATCTTAAAAGGATAGTTCACTCAACAATGACAATTCTGTCATCATTTACTTGCCCTGTATTTCTTTCTGTTGAAGAAAACAAAGGATGTTATCTTGAAGAACTTTGGTAACTCAAACTGTTTTGGTTACCACTGACATCTACTAAACACTAAAAAACACTAATAATAATAAAAAAAAACTGTTAAGAATTTTTTCCCCCAAAAACGTATTTTATGTTCCACAAAAGAAAATAGAAGCAGCGACGTGGGTGAGTAAATGATAACAGAATTTTCATTTTTGGGTGAACTAGCCCTTTGGGTTGCAGGGACAGTACATAGCACAGAACTCCTCAGAAATGCAGTCCCGTGGGTAGAAATGCAATGAAATCACAACCTGTCAATGAAATGGAATAGCAATTGTTGGATATCTGGTTGTGAATCTTGACAGTGGCCACAGTGGAACATCTACATTATGTGAGATAGGAACACCTGCAGAGGGACAGGCTGGCTTTCATGTTTAGGGAGTAGATATTGGACTAACCGCAGGCAGTAATGAAGCGATAAGACCACATTGCAGGAGACTGATCAAAAACGTTCCTTATCAAACATCCTGACCAGGTTCAATATAGGTGTATTCTATACAGAAAGAGATAGTGGGAGTGTATTTCTATGTCAGACACAGACAGATGAAACCCAAAAAAAGTAATTTTCCTGCTCAAGCTGCATTTCAAAGTACACATCGGATGCTGGAAAAGATTAAAAAACAGCTGGTGGTTGGAACGCCGCTTGCATGCATGCTTCAAAACAATGGAGAGTGTCTTGGTTGTTCTTTACATCAACTTGAAAAAATATTGATCTGAATTCTTCTACTGAATTGCACTCGGATGTGCAGCACCACATGTGCTTCAGTCCAAGGGAGTGAATCACAGTCTTGCACTATGCTGGAAAGAGCAAGTGCAATTTTACATCTGTAAAAACTACTTGCTTCTCAATCTACGCTTCCTGTTGTGCAACCAGTCAAACCCAGACCATAACATCATATTATGAATGTATATATGTTGGTAGTGCAGGGTAATCCGCAAAGTCATAACCAAATTCCCTTGCTTTTCTGCAGTATGTTACATGGCAACTCTTTCTCTCTTGCATGCAATAGATAAGAACAACAAGTTTCCATGACTGCAATCCTGTTCCACAATGACAAGGAAGAAAAGTGAGCCTCGCTGACTTATTCGAATGAAACTCCTGATTTCATGAAGAAGACAGCTTTTGATCCCTTCATTCTTCATCTCAACCTTCAAAGAATTTTTATGCCTTTTTGTACTGTGACATCTTTTCCACTGCAAAAATTGTGACGTTATTAAGCAGAAACTGGGATCGCTTCCTTCACCACAATCACTTTATATCATGAATCAAAGAGAGAACATACAGTAGCACATGATCCAACTTTAATGGTAAATGAATTGAAAATGTGAGGCAAAGTAGGTTAGAAAAAGAGGGTTTACATTTGGTGCACAACAGCTTTTGAATAATACAACTGTCTTTTTTATTTAGCTTTATTAAGCAACATGTAGTCAAACAAAAATAACTACTGTTCTACAAAATTAGAGACAGCACCACTTAAAGAATGACAATCAATGCTTACTAACTGCTGGTGTACTAGACTACTCTGCGGTGTTGATAATGAGAACAAATGATTCTGTTATTTGTCTGTCAATTTATTTCTTCACTACAGCAAGTTTTGAAGCTGAGCTGGTGAAAACTGTGGTTTGTTTGCTGTTGGTAGATTACCAAATTAAGGAAAGTGTAAAATGCATCCCGATTTAACTTCATTAACAGTTTAAAGGTTTTTAGATCAGAACAGAATTTTAGTTTTATTTAACAGACTGGCAGTCTGCCTTCTAGCTTTAGTCTTTGAGTATAGTATGAGAAAAGAAAAGTGGTTGCTTTGCAATTTCAAGCTGATTACATTAAAAAAAATTCATAATTCTAGAACTGGCTTGGAGAGTGTCTGATTGCTGAAGTTATTTCATATGTAAATGTTACAATCTACAAAAACAATACAGTTGTTTTTCTTTGTCTTTGCATTTAATTTTACCAGCTATTCAAAATTTATGGAATTTATCAATAACACTACATTGCAAAACAATATTAACATAAGGACTCCTTAACATTAATAGTATTAATCTATTCCAAAATTATTACCTACCTATTCTACCAAACAGTCTCTCTTTGTTGTCTTCAAACTAAAACAAATAGGATAGTCTACAGCAATTAAGAGCTCACAAATTCTCGCTTTTTGGTAATAGAGAAAGGAGAAAACTACAGAGCACATAGATGCCAGCCCATCCCAGAAGTCTCTATAAGACTGATAAATCACGACCGTTATTTGGCTATATATGTGAAATTGTTGGTTGAAAGCAGTTGCATTTCTTCCAGCTTTTGAGCACTGATTGCAATGTCCCGTCTCCAGCTGTGGTGAACCTTGAACAAGACGACCAGCAGCACTTTCTAAGCAGTGATTTTCAGTAAAAACCCCATTCGTTTTTGTTATCATTTCATCACATATGCATCATACATGAGTCCTTGTAAGATGTTAAGAAATGCTAGCAGATCGATGCATTGCCTTGATAAAGAAAAACATCTAGCTTTTTTTGTGCCCCATTATCATTTAACAATTCATGGAGCTCAGCTAGCACAGTGTTCCCAAGGTCATGGGTTTGATCGCCAGGACTGATAAAATGCATCTATGCATCTTCCGAATGCGTAAATGTAACAATAAAAAGACAATTATGGCCAATTCTGTAGCAAATTCACGAGTTATTCCTCCAATGTATGTCTTTCTGTAAACTTTGCACTGTTGTTTTCATTAACATTACATGCACTCCCAGACTGCTATGGCCTGTCCTCCATACCTGTTTGCCTCAATAATGCGTGCCCACTGCAAAGGTGGGCAAAGCTGCCAAACCAAGGGCTGATGAGAACTGAGCTGGGATTTGAGCTGTCCATCAAAATATGGATGTGTGTGCACAAATAAAGACCTGTGGCAATGGAAAAAAATATATATGTTCTTGGTGAGTGGAAGCACGTATATATATATCGCTCTCAGATGGCAATAACAAAACATTTCAAAACACCTCCATAATTCAATTCTCACTGGCAGAAAAAGCATAAAGGAATAAATGCGTCAGTTGAAGTGGATGTACACTTTGAAATGAAATCCAGTCTGCTATCTGCAGTGTTTCTCTCCTGATTCACCTCATCACATAACCTGCCTGTTTCTGAAAGGAAAAAAAAACCCTGTCTGTTTCAGTTCTGCATTGATTTCACCTTTGTTTTTCTTTGCCTTGGTTTTCTTACTGCTGCAGCTTGCAAGAAAGTGCAAATATTGTGTTCTGGTAAAAATCTGAACAACACTATAAGAACAAATATGAACCTAAACGTGTCAGTTGCACCAGCAACATTCTCCTTCTGCTTTTTCATAATTAACTTGTTGAAGTTCAGAAATAAACAGCCTGTGAAAAAGGCCGTGGCCTTGAAAGATGGTGCTCCAAGATCAGTTCTCACTTTCTCAGCTGTAGATTCAAAAGGGCATAAAGAAAATAAAAAAATTCTCAGAAAACCTGTGGTTTTCCAGACAGGAAAATCTCATGGTCAGTTTGAGGAGGAATAGGTCTTATGAAAGTTTGATGTCCAAACTCACATTCACTCAGGGTCAACAGCCTTACACAGGAGAAAGATGCTTTGCTTGAAACATGCTTCCTCTCAAAAGAAGGCTCATGGCCTGACCAAATATAATCCAGGGACGCCAAATGAGATCATCATAGAGCAACAACACAGATGAAGAATTTTTTCATTACTCCCCACCCCGCAAAACCAGACAAAAACATGTGTACGAGGTGAAACTAGAGCGCTAGGAATGGAATGCAGTATCATTTGGGATGAAATATCGCTCCACACAGTGAGACTCTCAGTGATTGGTCAACGGGGAGCTATAGAGAGTTCTGATTGCCCCCTTCACTGGTTTACTGGCAGAGCCAGGAGGATGGAGAGAAATGCACACAGGTACAAACACATGTCTTCTTTATTGCTGCGAGTGCAAGGTGAATGCATTAACATCAGTTCCCCCACGACTCAGAAACATCTGTCTTCAGAATAATGCCCGACAAAGATTGCACAACTGAAATAAAATCAATATGCGCTACTCACAAAAGCGCATTTGCCAATTTTCGGCCAGGAGGAACGCTTTCACCGGTCATGCTCGCCTCAGAGAACAACCGAAAGTGTCGTCACAATGGTAACATACAAAGCAAAACACAATGGGTGTCAATATTCGTCAGGTTTGTCAACAACACCTGAATAGGAGAGCCACTTCCTGCGATGCTTGCTCGCACATACCACCCCGTGGGTTTGTTTATGTATCTACATGCATTTCATGCGCATGACTGCGTTCTGACAAACGCAAAGTTCACTGGCAAACCACCAATAATCCTTGGAGACAAACGCAGAGAAAGTGCAGCTAGGCTGTTCCATTACTGACAGACCAAGTAAATTGCTTTCCATGCTAATAGCCGCAGTTTCACTTTTAAATTAAGCCAGGCAATAAACAAAACATGAAGATACTCTAAATGTACACAATAGAATTAAAATAAGAACATTGTCTAATTTGCTTCTGTTTTTAATGACTACAGGGTGCTCCATTAAAGGCACACATTTGAATAATGTGTTTTTTATTCCTCAGGGAAGGAAGAGTCGATGAAAGGAGGAACTGCAAGCGGTTGTTACCCTGTGTCATCACATGAAAAATCACTGCTGGAGAAAACAAATAAACAGAAATCTGCAGAGAAATGATACCACCACCCGTGCGGTGCTGTCAAGAGCTATTTAAGCAGGTGGAGGAGAGAAGGCAGGAGAGATGAGAGAGATGGAAACAGCCCTGTTATGCTTCAAATGTGGGAATGGACGTCATAAAGAAAGACTGTTAAATGGTTTTGATCAAGTGAATTGAACCGGGCGCAGTCGTAAAGCACTAACTAGGTTATAAACAGTCCGTCTGGGCATCTCACTGTTATACCTTTGGGATCTACCCTCATCCATAATTCTGTTCTGTACTGTTTTAAGTCTGTCACACACTCTAACAATTTGAATGATCTCCTCTGAACAATCATAAACATGCTCTCTCTCTTTCGCTCTCTCCGTCTGTCTATGCCTCCCTCTCTGTCTACCCATCAATATGTTCAACAAACAATCAGCTGAAAGCCAATGAGAATTGATTCCCTGACACTGAGATTTGTGGGAGAGCAGGATGTCTTTGATGGTCCAGGATTGAGTTCAGACTCTTGAATCAAACACCTACTGATTGCTGTCAATCCGCAACAGCATAAACAACAGCAAAACAGACAGGGATCCGCTGCAAATGAGTCATGCATAAACTCTTGACCATTATGGAAAGGCTACAGGACAACTGATTTTGGAAATCAATTCTCCCCTAGGAATGTGCAAAATCTGTACAATCGACTAGTGGAACACAATAGAAGATATTCTGAATAACCTTTCTACTGTTTTTGTCCATACATTAAATATCAGTGGCGTCCAAACAACTTCACTGACTTTAATTGCATGAATAATAATAAAAAAAAATTCTAACTATCTTCTTTCATGTTACACAGAAGGAGGAAAGTCATACAGGTTTGGAACAAAATGAGAGTAAATGATGACAAAATTTTCATTTTTAGGTAAATTTATTTCTAGATAAAATTTATTACATAAATTTCTTTCATTTTGACACTGTACTGAAGTCAAAATAAATTCCAATATTTTTGCTTTGTCATCACAGGAATAAATTACATTTTAAATATATTAAAACAGCAAACAGTTATTTTAAATAACAATATTTCACAATATTGCTGTTTGTACTGTATTTTTGATTAAATAAATGCAGCCTTAAAAGGAAATCTTACCAACCCCAAACTTTTGAATAGTAATGTTATTTTTTTTCTACCCATTATTAAAATAATCTCATGTCCCAGAAGAAAAAAAAAAACTTTACTTAAACAGCGCTTTTTAGAATAACTATTAATGAAATTATCTGAAACCATCCAAATAATAAGCAAATATATGTAAAAACTTTTACATTTAACTTTGACACTCTGACTCATCCCTCTTATGGTGCAATGATGTTTCAGCTATCTAATTCTAAGCTGGACCTTATTAAGTCTGATAACCTGTTGCTATGGTAACTCTGATCCAGGCTTGTCTCCCAGAGAAAGTGTTTAATTTAAGATGGAAGGCTTTAGACAGAGGCTGCTCTGCTCAAGGAAGCAACAGGTATTCACATGACTGAAAATGAGCATTAAATAGGGCTTACTATTCATCTATCACATGAATTAAGAATGTGAGATCAATGTATTCAGTGCTTCACAAAGAAAAACAGACATCCTCAGGGAACAGTAAGGAAATCTATTCCTTTATTTATTAATTACCTTGTCACGTGTTGACAGGTTTGGCTTCTTTTTTGCCTCTGGATATCAGTATTTGCATGCATGAACATGTATAAGATACTGGATACCCAACCTAGGTCACATGCTAATTAGACACATGAAGTTAGCGTACACACATACAAAGCATTCTTCAAAGGCCTTGATTGGATATTTTGTCACACACAAACTCCCAACCTCCATTATACATTTCAGACCCTGTGTTTAAGGGGACAAATTTCAAAACTGCTAAACAAAGTACAGTCAAGTTCATATATATTTGGACACTGACACAATTTTCATAATTTTGGCTCTGTATGCCACTAGAATGGATTTAAAATGAAACAATCAAGATGAAATTGAAGTGCAGACTTCAAGCTTTAATTCAAGGGGTTGAACAAAGTATAACATAAAATGCTTAGGAATTACAACCATTTTTATACACAGTCCCCCCATTTTCAGGGGCTCAAATGTAATTGGACAAATAAACATAATCATAAATAAAGTGTTCATTTTTAATATTTTGTTGAGAATCCTTTGCAGGCAATGACTGCCTCAAGTCTGGAACTCATGGACATCACCAGAGACTGGTTCCCTTCCAGGAACTCGAGCTGCGTCCGGAAACGCTATGGGAACGCCTTCAGCGTGACCACGCTCTGAATCTCATGTGCAATCAGTCCGAAGGAAGGGCGAGGCGTCACGGGCGGGTGACGTCACGACCAGGAAGCATAAAAGCAGGTGCGGCGGAGCCGGCGTCAGCTTTCTGTCATTCAGCGAAGCGCTCTATGTGTGTCAGTCCTGCTTGTGTTGTGAGTCTTATTTATTGTCGTTTGTCAACTAGGGAAACACAATGTAAAAAGCAAACATTTGGGCGATTCCAGGTCA
>JAFVLL020003654.1:0-25172 GCA_021397915.2 Tor tambroides
CCCCACCTACAATCCCTGCCGGACCTGAGACTCAAACCCACGACCTTTGGGTTACAAGTCCAACTCTCTATCCATTAGGCCACGACTGCCCCTTTTGGTAGGGACATGTCCCTAGTGTCCCCCATTAATTCTACGGCCCTGCGTGTGACAACAATATAGCATAGACTGCATGCTAGTGTTCCATTCTGAGCATAGCTGTGCTCTTGTGTAAATCATGTTGTGCAGATTGAAATTCTAAAGTGTTGAAAGCTGCCACCTAGAGGATGATGGCATGGCAGTGTAGCTGCTGATGGAGGTCATTCCCCTGACCTGAGTCTTACTGAAAGTAAATCAATATCTCCCCCGGCTGCCCTGTGTTAATGGAATACCTGGTCCTGCTCTCCTCCTCCCTCCTCGTTGTAGTTGAGGATGTTCTCCCGGATGTCCTCCCAGCTCTCGTGCTCCGCTGGGATGTGGTAAACACCTCGCTTGCGGAACTTATTCCGGCTGCCCTTCTGATTCCATACGGTCACTGCCACGAGCACGGCTGCAGAGGACAGAGAGAGAGATTAATACAAGAATGATGAAACCAGTTATAAAAAGTGTATTTTTGTTGGTGGAAGTGTGGATGCTTAATAAGGTAAATAATGGTAAATACTTTGCAACACATTTTACTTCCATAATGTGACATGCAGTGGTCCTAAAGAAGTTGAAAATGCTTCTATTTTGCTTATTTTATTTTTATTTATTTTATTTTATTTTTTACTGTTCAAAAAGTTTGGGGTCACTAATTTTTTTTTTTAAGAAATTAATACTTTTATTCAGCAAGGATACACTAAATTTAATTAAACAGTAAAGACAATTATGTTACAAAACACTTATATTTGAAATAAATGCAGTTCTTTTGAATTCTTGAATTGTTAAGCAGCACAACTGTTTCCAAAATTGACAAGAAATGTTTCTTGGTCAGAAAATCTGCATATCAGTATGATTTCTGAAGGATCATGTGACACTGAAGACTGGAGTAATGATGTTGAAAACTCAGCTTTGCATCACAAGAATAAATGACATTTTAAAATATATGAAAATAGAAAACAATTTAAATTGTAATAATATTTCACAATATTTCTGTTTTTACTGTATTTTTGATCAAATAAATGCAGATATTGTAATTCAATACAAAATATTTCAAATTCACAATTATATTTACAAATAATATATATTATTTATGAAATTATATTATTTACAGGTTTAAATAAGATTTTGGATCCCAGGTTTATGATTCAGAGATGTAGAAAAATATTATATTTTTATGAAAGTTTACAAAGATTTTTTGTTTTTGGAATAACATGCACAATATGTAAATCATCCACCAAAAAAGTTAAAGTAAACAGGGTCAACTTTGATTTTATTTTGACTTTCAAGTGCAAAAGTCTGATTGCAGGCTTCAGCTTTCACCAGCTCATGCAATCCTGCCAGTTCATGGATGGTAAGACTCCTCTTTTCAATTAAAGACAGATCAATCCAAAAATAACCCATCATTTTCTGCCAAATTTTCCTGAAGGCCATAAGCCCAACCAATCCCATCATCTGGCAGCACGTTTCTCATTTTTGCTTCAGTTGATGAGTGATTTCTTCCTGCCTGCATGCAGTAATGCTTTAAAAAGGATTTGTATGTCTGCTTGTGATGTGGCTGACGGAGTGTCAGAGCTGGCAGAGAGGCCTGGAGGGCACTGCCAGCCTGTCACGTCATTGTTGTACCTGTCTGAGGCACACACACACACACACACACTGGCCTGTCTTATCATTCTTACCTCCATGTGTTGGCTCTCTATTGACAGTTTTCTCAATAGACTAACAAAAATCGAGAGGGTCTCATCATGGTTCCACACTGATAACAGAGACATTAAAATGCTTTTCATGAAGTGTTCCATGATATTGTGATAGTTACCGAAAAAGACGAGCAGACACATGCTGATGGCTAGGATGGAGCTCGGGCTGAGCGCAGCGAGACGGAGAGATTTGACCTGGCCGATCTCACACCACTGGCCCCTGAAGCCCTCTGGACAGCGGCACTGGTAGTTCTTGGTGGAGTGAGCCAGGCAGGTGCCACCGTTACGACACGTGGTGGGGCCGCAGGGGGACGGGGCGCAATGCAAAAGACCTGTGACCTCATCTACCACCGCAACCTGATTGGCTGGACACCTGGAGTGAGAGAGCAGACGTTGAGACGAAGAAAGAAGCATCTGACAGTATGACAGTGGGAAATCGTGTGGGAAGGAGTGTTCACCTGCACTCGTGTTTCCTCCACAGGTCGACGCAGTACAGCGGACTCAGGCAGGGTTTGGCACTGCAGGCGTCAGAGTGACAGCCGGGCACGACTCCTCGGCGCTCCAGCACAGTACTGAACTCTGTGCCCTGACCATCCAGCGGCAGAGAGTGACCATTCAATCTTACATCCCGCATACAGCCTGTATGGTAAAAAACATGGTGAAAACACTATAGAACTTTTATATTTTGTATTTGTTACTGTGACTTTTATTTACAATATATAACGTGCTCTTGGACTTTATAATGACTGTAATTTTGATTATCTGGTTTATTTTACAATAATGACCACCTGACTGTGCATAATTTCACTATTACAGTAACTTACTAAATAAATAAATGGACATTTAAAATATTATAAATGCTTATTAAAAATATATTAAAGCATTATATTACATTTTATATTACTGTTCAAAAATTTGAGTCAATAAGAATTTTTCATGTTTTTAAAAGGTCTTTTATGCTCAGCAAGGTTGCATTTATTTTAGCAAAATTACAGTAAAACAGTAATATTTTGAACTATTATTCAAAATAACTGTTTTCTATTTTAATATATTTTAAAATATAATTTATTCCTGCGATGAAAAAGCTGAATTGTTAGCAGCCATTACTCTTTTATAACTTTATCATCAATGTTGAAAACAGTTACATCGCTTAATATTTTTGTGGAAAACGAGATTATTTCAGGATTTTTGGAAGAAAAAGAAGAACAGCATTCATTTGAAATGGAAATCTTTTGTAACATTATAATTGTATTTACAATCAATTTATTGTGTCCTTTATTGTTTGACAAAGTCAATGATACAGTCTAGATGTAATTATACAAACATATTTGACCTTAAAATGCAGAGACTAACCAATTAGAATCTAGCATTCCAGAGAGTTGTGTAACTAAGTTAAATATTATGCTTTAATCTTCAAAAGCGTGAATAATAAAAACAGAAGAAGAACACAAATTTACTCTTATCAGGAGTTCAACAAAGCAGAACAGACAAACTCACTGATTTGAATTACAGCTGTGAGGAAGAAAGGGAAGAGAAATCCCACCTTGAAAGTCTCCCTGTGTGTTTGGAGTGGCGCTGTTTCCCAGAAACACACTGGAGGGGTGAACTACTATTTCCTTCTTCTGACCCAGGACCCCCGTGACCTCTCGTGAGCCCCCGCCCTGCTCCAGTCGCAGGGTGAAGATGTTGTCATTGCGGTGAAGGCTGACAAAGACCCACTGGCCGAGGTTCACGCGATGACCTGTTAGCTTCAGAGAGTGAGCGCCGTCCCCAAGATTAGCACGGACAGCAAGGTACCCATCTACTATCTGAGAGACAAGAAGGTGACACAGCATTTTTGGACACTTGAATTTGAATGCTATTGAATTAGATGTTATTGCATTCATGTGTATCACTCACTTCCAAGATAATGAACTCGTTGGCATCACGTGAGGCCATGCTAAGCAGGCTGCCCATGGAGGAGCGGGTTCTTAGCAGGAAGTAAGCTTGGGTTTTGCGAGGACTTCCTCCACCTCTTAGTTGGTACCTCAGCACACTGTCTTTCTCAAAAGACCACTCAGGAAGGGCTTTGTCGCACTTGTGTCCGCTATATCCAGGATGGCAATCACAACTGAAGGAGCCCCATTCCCCCAGACATTTCCCATGGACCCCACAGGAGGGTCCTCCAGTGGTCAGACACACACCATCTGTTAGGGCACATCCCGGGGCGCTGTTCTCACTCTCTGCTGCGCTGCCGAGGTCGTACACCTGACAGAAAACAGACAAACACACACACACACACACACACAGAAAGGCCTGAGTCAGCACAATCCTGAACATCATTGATCCGTATCGACTCGCTGTCAGAAAGTGGCTCAGGTAAACCTCTGTTCAGTCCAAACAAAAGATCATAGATTGGAACCCGAAACACATTCAGTGTGAAAGACGTTTAACACTGACGGATTCATTCACGAAATATGAGTATAATGAATTTCTGCATTCATATTTAAAGATACAGTAGTCCATATGTGACAATTTTAGTGGTTTTATGAATGATTTTCAGCAGAATTTATTTTGTTTATGTTTTATGAATGAGGCCCATTGTCAATAACCTAGAAAGCATAATCTTCTCTGGTCACACTTTATTTTAAGGTCCAATTCTCACCATTAACAAACCATTAACTACGACTTTTGCCTCAGACTCCTAATTTGCTGCTTATTAATAGTTAATAAGGTAGTTGCTAAGTTTAGGTATTGGGTAATATTAGGAATGTAGCATGTGGTCATGCAAAATATGTGCTTTATAAGCACTAATAAAAAGCCACTATGTTAATAATAGACATGCTAATATGCAACTAGTTAATAGTGAGAACTGGTCCCTATACTAAAGTGTTACCTGTTCTCTTAATAATGCAATCATATTTAAAATAGAAACATCTACAACGTGTATGTATTTACACAACAAAAAATCCATCGAAATAGAATTAGTGACTACCAAATCCACTGAAAATTGTTTACTGAAAATATTAAGCCAACATGCCCAAATTGTATACTTTTTTGGAGTGTGCTTTTGTACATGAGTTTTTGGCTAAATTTCCCACAATCCCTTACACAACAGAAGAGGAGTCTGTATTAGCTTATTTTCAACTTAATTAGTTGAGAAAAAATGCAGAATAATGCAATGCTACCACAGAATTTAAGCAGGCAAGTAATGTTGACTAGTAATGTATTTTTAGGTAATGATTTCAGCTAAACGCTTAAAGGCAAATGCAAACATTGCATAACGAGATGTTATGATTCAATTTGACATTGGACACACTTTAAAGTATCTACTTTCCCATTATCAGTGAAGCACATACTTTTAGTGCATAGTACAAGTATTTAAGAATAGTCTTATTTGACTTGTTTTGTTAAGTTATACTTTGCTTCCGCCAAGACTCTATAGAATAGACAGAATAGACTTAAAAAGTTCAGTGCAAAGTAGGACCTAGATGAATAAACATATTTACACTGGTTTTACCTGACTGTCCACCACCAGGTTCCTCATGCATCCCACAAATCCTTTGTAATGGGGGTGTGACCTACGGAGTGAGTGTGTCTCTTTAACTCCACCCAGCTGGAGAGGCTGGTAGACATCCAAAAACCTGAAGAGAAATGAACATATGTAGCATTTAGTTTACATCACAGCCAGGAACCATGATTTACTACTTGCTGTTTCTAGTCGAAGGCAGGAGGTATTCTAAAGAGCATTTTATTGGACAAACATTTGTATAAGCCTGAGTGAAAAATAATTTTACAGTATTTTGGTCTAGAAAAGACACTAGAATATAGATGGGCTAAAGGTATGAAAATCCACAAAACTTTTTTTTATTTCATGGGGTCTTTAATAAACTTGGAATTTAATAAAATTGGGGGTCCTGGACCAGCATGCAAATGGTCTAATTGGATCTTTTCAGCAGGGTATTCTCTTAATACAAAAATCATATTTTACCTTTCACTGCCTGGTGTCTCTCCGGAGGCCTTGCACACCGACTGATCAGTCTCAAACATCTCAGCTCCCAAGCCTTCCACCTCATTCACCATAGCACCAGAGCAGTGGTCCAGAATTATCTGCACAGTCTACACAAAAACACACACACAATGATTTAACTTCAAGGCAAAGTATTACACCATCTGAGCGCACGAGAGGTCACGTTTCATAATGGAATATTTTAGACCCAAATCCCAGAGGGCGATAAAGCTCACAATCTGCTTTACCCAGTGTGAACCTCAAAGCTATGTGATGATCTGGACTCTCTGACTGCTTCATGTTTCAATGAAATTGAGGTGAGGTTGAGAACATTATAAAATCAAACAAAAATTCCTCTGAGAATGGCAAATGCCCAGTGTCTCATCCTGGTTACATGCCTTTCATTTCAATCTACGCTTGTACCTTGCCATCGCTGATGATGTCCAGGTGATGCCAGCGGCGGTCCGTGACAGTGGCTCTCGTCGGCAGCTGCAATGTTAGGGTCCCCGAACCATGATTCACACTCAGCACAGGAACTCCATTTTTCAGCTCTAATGAAAGAAACAGAATCATGGAATTTCATTTGAAGACACACAGAATATTAATATGAGTGCCAAGAGGTAGGCTGTACTATTCAAAAATTTGGGGTTGGTAAAATTTTCTAATATTTTTAAAAGAAGTCTTTTATGCTCACCAAGGCTGCATTTATTTGAAAAAGATAAATTGGAAAGAGTAATGTTGTGAAATATTATTACAATTAATATGTTTTAATATGTAATTTATTCCTGTAATGGCAAAGCTGAATTCATAGTAGCCATTACTCTAGGCTTCAGTGTCACATGATCAATCAGAAATGATTCTAATTTGCAGATTCGGTGCTCAAAAACATTTTTTATTATTAACAATGCTGAAAACATTTGTGCTGCATAATATTTTTGTGGAAACTGTGAATTAACATGAAAAAAGGCAGTTCTGGGCTTGAAGGCTTTTGTAACTTGTCTTGTTTGTGCTACGAACATGAATAACACCTCAAAATCAGACAGATTTTTGTCCAGAGGATGATAAAATGGCAAAACAATCACATAGATTTGAGCCCCAGGCTATTTGGTGCCACTGGTACACTTCACCTTTAACAAGTTCTCAAACTCATCATAGGAAAGCATATGACACTGGTACTGCAAACACATGTGACATGAAAGTCTAATGCTGTTTTATGCCCCCTAAGATTGGTTTTGACCCCAGCAGTAAAAAATGCTTATTCGTAATCAATTTGTGGTCAGTTTGAAATTGCTGTCACTGCAGTGGAGGGTTTTGGCCCCAGTTCAATAAAAACATGTACCAAACTGATGATGCAAGCTTATGCAAGGCCACGGGAGGGTCGTTTCCTGAAATCATACGAGCACTTGCACAATACAGTATTGGACAGGTGGCACAGAATCTGAATATGTGACCTTCACCGGTGACTTGGGGTCAAGATCAATGCTGACCCAAAGCCCATTCACACCACTGCTGACCACACACATTTACAAACATCTATAATTAATGGCTCACTTTAGATTGTGTTTGTTGCCATTAATCGATTTTAGTAACACAATTAATTGTTAGAGAAAATTAATGTCATGCAATGTAAGAAGAGAATCTTAAATTATGATGGCACTACGACAGATGTTTTCTCCATTATTGAGATTGTTTTTAAAGGCTTTGTTCAGGTTTTTTCCCCACAGCTTAACAGTAAATGTTTACATATGTGGTTTCAGTCCAAACAGATTTCAACTAGTTTTTTTCCCCATCATTCAGAATGTGGTGCATATGGTATTGTTAACTAATATTAAATTAACTTAAAATTAGAAATGTTCCCACAGGAACTAGTTGAAATCATTTTAAGTGCTAAAATTAAATACTGAAATTTACTAAAACTAAAAGTAAGAAAGAATAAATATGACTTGAAATAAAAATAAATCTATTTAGAAATATAAATAAATAAATGATAAAAATAACTAAAACTATGCACTATGCAAATAAACAGTGAAATGCGACAATTATGCATACAATACATACCCAGTGCAATGAAGTCCTCTTTTTCTCTGGGCTGAGGTGTTCCCATTGGGCCATTGTAGAACAGCAGGCCATTGCCTGCTTCTGTGATGAACTCCAGAGAGATGTGGCTCTGGAAGCAAGGCCTTATGGGAGGGAACCAAGCATAACCATTCCCAAGGAAACTGTGCTTGGTTTGCTGGCATTCTGGTCCATCAAACATAGGGGGACATTTACACCTGCAAAGAGAGCGGTAGATCAGCCATTGCTTCCCCAAAAGTGAAAATGCATTATATGAATAAACAACATTTATTCTATCATATAGAAAAACAAGCAATTATTAACAAGACTTGAGTGCTAGAATGCTAGTCTGTTTTACCTGTAGCCTAGTTCACTATCCACACAGGTGCCTCCGTTCAGGCAAGGGTTGTGTGAGTATGAAGAGCAGTGCAGGTGAACGCTCTCTCGAGCGAGGCAGCCACACTGAGCGCTCGCTTTGGCTGAGACAGACACCAAAGAGACATTCCCGTTGTTCAGTGTTTTAGGGGTGTCACTGAATGTCACCTTGCTAGAGCAGCCACCTGTTTGACCACAGGCTGCATAGGCGCACTCGTCCACCCCGACCTGTAGAATGGCCACACCCAGAGCAGACTCCAACTGAAAGAGAACAACAAATCCTATTGAATTACTTGTTGAATTAATGTTACTTCAACAACTTTCCTTTTTACTATATTTGTTGACTGATACATTTAAAAAAAAAAAAATTTCTACACATAAGCAAAACTCCACAACATATTGAAACAGTTGGCTACCCAACATTACTACAACTAGATAGCAAATTAAACGAAATAAAATGAAAAGATAAAATACGAAATACATTCAAATAAATGTTATTTTTTAATTTAAAAATGTTCATCAGCTTTACTTTGCTAATTATTGTTTTTCCCACCATTTAACCTGTTGTAATTCCTTTATTTTACCAGTCATTATTCACTAGTTATAAATAAAAGAAGACCGTGATCATTCTACTGAATAAAATGAAATGAAATACAATAAAACAAAGTAAAATAAAATAAAATACTATTGTATCGAAAAAAGCAGTTTGGAAACATAGTAAAGGAAATGTCATACAGGTTTGGAATGACAAAAGCATAAGTTTGGATGACTACATTTTCATTTTTGGTAAACTATTTTTTTAGCATATTTTTTTTTTCCAAATACATTATTATCCAAAACAATTTACAAGAGGAACAATGCAACACAAGTGATTCACCATAATCATTTCTGTACATGTGCTGTTAGTATGAGTGTGTTTGTTTGTTCTGGACTCAAGGGCAGTTCATCACATCCCTCAGCAGCGGCTCTAAAAATGTCAGAGCAGCTTCCTGTGTAGTGCATCAACATCATCTCAGTGAGAGCATTAGCACCACGCTGGGCTGTGAAGAGCGCCCACTCTACACCTGATTTATAGACTGGTGGATGCTGCATAGGGAGCAACATGTTCTTTCTATCCATTCCTCCCTCACTCCCTTTCAGAAATCCTGCTCGCCTCCCCGGCCCAAAGCGACAGCCCACCATCTCATACCTTACATGGAAATGAAATATTTATTGACCCGTTGCAAAGTGTGTCTCTGAGTGCAGGTGTGAGATGCATGTAAATGTGAATGGCTTCATAGACTCCATGTCTGTACCTATGTGAGAAACACAGGTGATGTGGATTGGTGTGAAAGTGTGAGTTTTTGTGCACTTGTTTTTGTCACCTTAGCTTTGTGCATTGCCACGTAGCCGTGGAGTTTCTCGGGCTTGTAGTATTGTGAGCCATGGGCGGCAAACCACACGCCGAGGTGATGCTGAGCTGGCTGGCTGCCACTAGCCAGGCTGAAGACGTCAACATTCTCCACATCAGTCTGGAAGAGGTCGGACAAGAGGCGGCGGAGACGCATGTATCGGCTCTCCTCATTCGTTGATGCTCGGAAAAACTCATTTGCAGTCAGGTCTGTGCATAACAAACACACATACAAATAACTTAATATCAATGTAAAACCCAAGCATATTTATTAATATGGTCACATCTGTTTCTTAACATTTTTTTAACAACTTAAAATATTCCTTGTTCCAAAATGTACTTGTTTTTTTTCAGTCATATGATTTACACCATCTCTCTGACCCTATTTTGTAGGACTTTTTTCATGCTGTCCCTTCTATGCTGAGACTTCTATGCAAATGTGAAATGAGTAAGAGCACTTACTCTCAGGCTGCAGATTGCATTATGCTCATTTATCAATATCAACCTGCATTACATGTGACAGATTTACAAAATCTGCATTAAAAATGTAATGCACAAACTTTTAAGGTCAAACAAAATGATTGGCAAAAAATATCAGCAATTTTTTCCACTGGGATACAGGGATGCAAATGCTATGCATTCGGGTTTCTAATATCAGACTTCAATAATTTAAGAATTGTTTTCTTTCATTTAGCACAGGTTTTGTTTTGCTATTTTTTTGGAACTGACTGCTTGTATGCTTCATTGATCTGAGCTAATACACCTCGCTTTTTGAGTGAAAAAAAAAATTATTTGTGGACAGTGTTTGTAATGTTTACTCAAAAACAGAGATGCATAAGCTCAGATCAATTAGGCCAATGACCAATCAGTTACAAAAATAAATACAAAACTTAATGACTAACTGAAATAAAACAAGTTGATAAAATTACTGATTCCACCATCGGTAATAATATAGCATAAATTTTTTTAAGATTTACTTTTTTTTGGTGTTTTGCCTTTATTTAGATAGGACAGTGTAATGACAAGAAGTAAAGTGGGAGAGAGAGGGGGGTGCATGATCGGGAAACGTCCACGAGCTGGGATTCGAACTTGGGACACCCATAGCGCAAGGGTACTGTATGTTGGCGTGCTGCCCACAAGGCTATTGACACCGACATAAGCCATTTATTTTCGACCGAGAACAAAACTTATTTTTAAAAAAGTAAAATAACATTAACTAGCATTTTTGGGAAAAAGAAAATCCTCTCACACAGTGGTTAAATATAACACTAATGTGTCATGCTTAAGTTTAAGAATTAATAGATTAATAAATCAGAACAATAATGAGCTATTCTATTTTAGTTTTTCTGAAAGAAAATGTCACTCACTGGCCAGTCTGATGGACCCAGCATTCCTCAGCGCCGCCTCCTCCAGCTCCATCACCGTGACCTCGGCCGATGAGGTGACGTCAGGCCAGCTCTTATCTGCCACCCTCACCTGCAGGCTGTAGAATCCAGCTGGTGTTCCCTCTCGGATGCTCAGCTGACCGGTGTTTTGGTTCAGGCTGAACTGCCTGTGTGGGTTCATGTTCAATGGGGCAAAAGGATGAGAATTAATTTTTTTGTTTTGGTTTTTGAGTTCAACAGCATCTGTACTCCTTCATTTTTTATTCTTAGACAAAGAGCAGTGTCAACATTCTGTCTATCATATCTGTGTTTAACGGAAGAAAGAAAATCATATGGGTTTGGACCAGCATGAGGGAGACAAAAACTTAGACAAACAGTAACTGGAGACTCATTCCAAGGTTCATTCCTGGATCATCACACACGAGAGAGCAGCATTGATGCTGTAAGATGACTCAAGCTGTATTATTAATGGCAGTGTGTATATCAGTGAAAGCACTTATGTCAACTCCTGTCTCCGTCTCCAGATGTGATGACCATGACAGGGACACTTCTGCTGTTCTGGATAAGAGATTCCAGGAACAGCTGGGCTGCACCAATCTCTCTTTCACTCTCTCTCTTTTGTATGGAAACACTCCTTCTCTGTTTAGGTCACAGTTGTATTATCTCTCTGCATTTTCAAGTGTCGTCTTGTGCACATTTTTCTTGCTTTTAAGTATAAGCCATCACTAAATTGTATTAGATTTATGCTTAAAAATAGAAAATTACACTACACTACACAACATTTGGGGTCATTATGATTTTTTTTAAAAGGAATTAATTAGTAAGGATGCATTCAATTAATCAGCTGTCACAGTAAAGACTTTTTTGTTATACATAAAAGTCTATTTCAAATAAATGCTGTTCTTTTGAACTTTTCCACAAAAATACTAAGAAGCCCTGACCGTATCCACTACCCTGAATTTGCATTTTCTCACATAAACTAATGCACATAGTAATGCAAGAGTTGATTCTTGACAGCTTGGAGGAAGGGTCTGTGGTCAGTTTTTGGAATATTTTGCACGAGCTGAAAAAATAATTGGAAAATAAGACTCGCAATGTCATTGGCTGTTGCTCATGTCTCTCTTGGAACCAGATTTCAAAATTTATTGTAGCATCTGTGATTACAGACTAGTGTGAGTGACGAGCTTCTGTTTTGTAGCATGAGCTAATAGGACAAAGACACAAAATGAAAATGACACGTCTATTAAAGCAACACTGGTTTATGGCTCTTAATATGGTGTTTGCTATGAAGCTATGTTTGGCCCTGTAACTTCAAACATTGTGCAGCAAGGTCGCTAATCTCACAGTAGTCACACTGCTCAAATTAAATTCAATCATGTTCATATAACAGGAATAGAGTTCCACCTCGATGGTAACCTTCAGCTCCGGTGCCAAATTAGGTACTTAACTGTCAAGTAAGCAAATGAAAAACTGCTTGGATCGAAGCTACGCTCTCGGTGCCAAGAGATGTGTCACACTAGCTAGCATCAAACTGCTAATGTATTAATGTGTTAATTATCCAAATTAATGAGAGCAGATCCTCCACAACACACCGACGGGCACAGCTTTGGATGGAACTTGAAACAGACTGTGACTGAACTCAAGACTAAACTGACTGAGTTGGCATTCCTTGCTGGAGTGTTAGCATAATCGCTTTGCTTAAAGGTGCCATCACTGGCATGAGCCACAGAGTCTGGTTTGGACAAAGACCATCACTTAGATGCAGCTCATTAGAGAGAACCTCTAGCCAATGTAATCTTTCTTATCAGTGACTGGGAGAGAACCCATGTATCACTTCAGAGTGAATTTTGAAATTAAAAAGGCGAGTGACAGGCAGAGATGTCCGGCCAGCTAATATTCCGTGCTCAACACCTTTTCATCCTTTATCTTTCCCTCACTTTTGTTCTTTTTTCTTCTCTTGTAAGTGTCACTTAGAGCTTCAGTAGAGTTTGAATCAAACTTCAATAGAAAGATCAAAAGCACCTGGGGAGTTGTAACTTGTAAACAACTCTCCAATCATCAAGGTCAGGGGATTGAACCTGTCCAAGCACCGTCGTGGGGAGTGTACCTGGGGAAAATACATAATGAGGTTAAAGAAAAACTACCTCCATCCAGGCTGTGCGACACCTGGGGCGATCTGCGTGTGTGGGTGGGCAGAGGAGACATATCTTTAAAAAGATAAGCAAAAAGCAGAGCATTTCATTGGCACATATGGACCCACTTAAACAGCACAGTGGGGGGGATGCAATGCTATTAGCATGCAGCATTGCCATTTCTCCAAAAGGCAAAATGAAATGCTGTAATCCTGTTAGTCATGAAATCAACATCCTTTAAAATGGCTCCTGTTTATGTGCCTCTTAAACCTGGGATTTAAGTAAATTGTTAGCATCATGCCATGTTTGAGCTACATGACGAATTCTTATTAGAAGGCTAATGCACTTCCATCAGAGAAAAGAGAAAAATGCTAAAAATATATCAAGTAATACTATATTTCTTTCTTAAAATGTGATATATTAAGAAGGCTTAAAAAACAGTGTTTTGGGAATGTATCATGGCAGTACCAAAGTTTTTATTACACATTTACCATGAAATATATTTAAGTACCTTAAAGTAATGCCATAGTACTTTGGAAGTGAAGCATGGCACTACCATGGCATTCTGGACATGTAGCAATGGCAATACCATTGGTTTTTACACATTTACCATGGCAGTACCATGGTATATTTTGAAGTACTTTTGAGCATCAAGCAAATATCATGCTAAATTAAAATGCTAACACTTCCAAAAAGTGCAACCATGGTATTTTGCACAATGGTAGTATGATGGTATTCTTGGAAAAAAAAAATTCATTCTAGTATCATGGTATATATCTAAGTACCAAAAGGGATGTAAATAACATCCTGCTGAATATTAGTACCATAGTAGCAAGATTATGACATTTATTTGGAACATACCCTGTAAGTTGTACACTATGAACTCGCTATGTCCAGGTGCATGGGGATGGTCATTTTTATCTCCAATTATGACGGTGAGTGTACTGGTGGAGCTCATTGGTGGAGAGCCACTGTCAATCATCAGGATGGGGAGAAGATACTGCTTCTGCTGTTCCCGGTCAAAGCTGCGGAGAGCGGTTATCATGGCACTGCCATTCCGCAGATCAGTCAAGTTGAAATTAGTAACGTCAGAGGTTAGCATCAGCAGGCGGATGGAAAAAGGTCCTCCGTTGGATGACGTGTCTCTGTCAATAACATGCAACAGAATGGATGTGTCGTTCATGTGAACGACCTGTGGCGCAATAGTGTTCTCCCACAGAATGGGCCGATATGGAGCCTCAAACTCTGGTCCATTGTCATTGACATCTTGTACGGTCACTAGCACGATGGCGGAGCCGGTCAGAGCAGGGCTGCCCATGTCTGTGGCCAGGATCATAAGCCTATGTTGAGACACCTTCTCCCTGTCCAGAGAGTCAGCTACTACCACCCAACCGCTCTTATCCACCAGGAACTGCTGAAAGGGGTCGGATTCTGGGGCGATGCTGTACGCGAACCTCCCATTTTGACCAGAGTCCAGATCCATGGCTGTCACCTGTGCCACGATGGTGCCTATTGGAACGTCTTCGAACATGGATCCCGCCTCGTAGAACTGTGGGAAGAAGACTGGAGCATGATCATTGGAGTCTTCCACCTGAATGATGCAGTAGGCCAGGCTAAAGAAGTCAGCATCCTCCACTTTGACTGTCAAGTTGAATGTGCGCTCATGTGGCTTTTCAAAGTCAATCTTCTTCTTTAGCCTCACTATGCCACGACGGTTCACCTTGTCGGTCTCGATGAAGAATTTGCGGTCTTCATCTCCACCAATGATGCTAAACGTCATGACCGAATTTTCACCTTCATCACCATCGGTGGCAGCCACTACCACTACCTCACTGTTGATGTCCAAGTTTTCTGGCATAGAGGCCATGTAGACCCTCTGGGTGAACACTGGAGGATGGTCATTGACGTCAGAAACTACGATGGTGGCTGTTCCTGTGCCCGAAAGTCCTCCTCCATCACAAGCTTCTACTACAACGAGGTATCGATCCACCACTTCCCTGTCCAAAGAGCGAAGAACAGTATAGATTGTGCCGGTGGCTGGGTTGATGGAGAAGAGGTTAAGATTGATCTCATTGCGCACATTCTGCACAATTCTGTAGGTAAGGATAGCGTTCTTCCCAGCTTTTGGATCATCTAGATCGGTGGCCCGCATCTCCATTATGGAAGTGTCCGCTGGGGAGTTCTCAGGCACGTGACCCAAAAAGCAGTTGTCCGTTGCACACAGGAAAACAGGTGCATTGTCATTGATATCCTGCACTTCGACTAGAACATCAGCAAACCCGGTAAGACCTGCTCCATTTTCATCAGTGGCAAGTACCAGGAATTGCCAGGCTGAGCGAACCTCACGATCTAAACGACGTTGGGCGAAGATCCTACCATTCATCTCATCTATGGTGAATTAGCTGCCAGCTCCCCTGCCCATGTAGAGAATATAGCACTGCTTGCAGCTGGTCCGCCTCCTGATCTGGATCCACAGTGACTGAGACCACAATGTGAAGAAGAACAGATGGGAAAAAACAGGCATGCATATTAGAATTCAACACACTTGTCACAGAACATATGAGGCAATTAAAAGTTAATAGTCAAAGCAAAGGAATGCCGATAGATCTCTCCGCCTCTTTTCCGGTATGTTTACGCGAAGCCTTTGAAGTCTATTTTTTACACTGACAGCACAATAGACAGCAATATTGAGACACACTAGCAGAGAATGACAATCGTGGCATGGTGTGTCAAAATATCCATTTCAAATTGGCTTTCTTTTTTTTCTTTCTAAGCTTTAAACTACATGAGAACATTAATAAACCCATAATGAAACTGGAACTAATTTATAGCATATGTACAAGACATGCACAAAATCATTTCATATCTCTGTAAAAAGGTTGATATTCCTCTCTGCAACATTATTGCCTTTTTCATTCAACTACATGTGTCTGTTTGAGTATTTTAACCCCTCACCTCTAGTACAAGGACAGGAAGCTCTGTAAGTTCCTCCATGACGCTAGCGTGGTACTCAGTCTGAGTGAAAAGGGGTGCCTCATCATTCTGGTTGATGACGTTAATGACAACCGTTGTCTGGTTTTCCCATTTTCCATCTGACGCGACCAGCCGTAACTCGTAGCGCTGCACCTGCTCATAGTCTAGCCGCTGGGCAATGAAGATCGTGCCAACCTCTGGCTCCACATCGAACGTGCCCATGGTGTTCCCGGAGGTAATCTGGTACCGCAGTTTGGCATTGGCACCTGTTTGGGGGTTTTGGGAAGCGTTAGCATTCTAGGAAGTGTTAAGCTTGGCTGAGCTGGATAAAAAGAGAATGTCAGTATTAATCTGTGCTCATTTGATGAGGATTACATAAAGGACAAGAAAGCTCTATTGCACACAGGCATGATATGATTGTGCTTAAATACAGAAATCAACATACATATACACATACAAATTTTTTTGTACATATTTTACACTTTTTTGTTTACACTTTTCCTTAGTCAATGCACTAGTAAACAAATTCAATTTGATCCTTTGCACATGACAGTTTCATTATAAAAATGATACTCCAAATGTTTAATAACCTATCTCTGCTGACATTTGAAATCCCATATATCTGAATATACTGTATGTACTGATATATTAAATCTTCCCAGCTTGACCCCAAATGGCTTTATCCACCCATGGTACACTGCTGGGCGGAAAGGCTCTAGTTTTGCGCCAGCTCTGTTTACCATTCCGGATCAGATTTTATGAGACAAACACCATCTGGGCGTGATATGTGAGGATTTCATTAGAACGTGTCATGCTCATCCTGGCTACGGCCATCACGGTTGTGAAGTGTGATGTGCTGTGACACTTGCTGAGGGGAGCTCCAGTGATTTTGCCAAAAGCAAACTTCCTTAATGACTAGCCAGGCCATATGGCGGCCCTCCCCACAGTGCCACCACAGGCCAACCAGGTTTAACCTAACTATGTGATCTATAGAATGGTCATTGGTGATGAAATACAGCTGAAAGTCCAGGAGACCTTGTGCTCATTCGGCTGTTGAAGAAAGTTCAGCGTGTTTTACATATTCCATCTTTGAAATCAGTCTGCAGTTTAATGAACAGCTCAGAGAGGGCACTGCTAATCAGCTTTAGGAAACACTTAACAGGACCATAAAATTCCTTCTCTCCTGCAAATCAGCTCCTAATTATTCCTATTCCCCATTTTCATCCCCAGCGTAATAAGAAATATTGCATTTTAATGGCGATCTCATTCATTGTGCCTTTCAAAGCAGGAAGGGGACAGAGGGACATCAAGCTTCGATTTGCATTCCCCTTCATGACAGTTCTGAGATATTAGCTGTCGCTCGGCTCCGGACCGTCCATCCAGCCGTGGCAGGTCACGTCACCCTTCTCACCTCCACGGTAGCGCGGGCGTCTCATCATTAATGAGCTATCAGACACCTGCACGTCTCTATCCCGCTGCCCCTGTCTCCTTCGCTTCAGTCTGCTTGTTGACACGGCTCCACGCCACACATAATTTGTCATGCATATGTAACAGGTGAAGCCGCGTCGCCGTGAGAGACATCGCGCTCCCGCCTGTTTGTTTATGTTGACAGATGAGCCGAAGTCGCCATGCCCTGATGGAAATCAGAGCGAGATCAGGTGGAGGAATCGTGTCACCGAGATGTGTGGAGGTGACAGCCTTGAATATTCTACAGGCAGAGGATGAGAAATGAGGGGGTGGGCAGACAGGCAGGCTGCCACGCTACATTGGACGGATAGGTGATTTGTCCAAGCCTGTCGCGCTCAGATTAACAGGAGTGACTCTATGGCTGTCGGAGGAAAGAGCGATGGACCAAATGTTCCAACAGGACAAAATCAACTGTAGAAGTCGCTCCAGAATATGCAAATTTAACTGACCACTGAGAGTTCGCTTGACTAATTCATAGCCGCTCATGCATTCACATGGTTTCAGCTGCTAAGGCAAAGTTTTCAGGCAGTGTTGAGATTGTCTGAAGGATACGGAGCTCTCTAAAGACATAAATAAAACATTTACTAAACAGCCAAGTTTCATTTCAGAGGTCAAACAGTGCATAGCATTAAGGTAAAGTACGCTGTCAGCAATGCTTGTACACATGCTAATTTTGGCATCTTACATTACAGGGACAAAAAAATACAGGCGTAAAATATACAGTGTAAAATGGTGTAATGGTGATAGTTACATCATTGCAAAGTCTGTGCGCTATTGAAATAAACATGAACTCCCAGCAGTTTCAGCTTGCCCTAGAGGGATTCAGCATACTTTGGTAACAATACCAAAAGTATGCTTCA
Source organism: Tor tambroides (assembly GCA_021397915.2). Lineage (NCBI taxonomy): Eukaryota > Metazoa > Chordata > Actinopteri > Cypriniformes > Cyprinidae > Tor > Tor tambroides. Next base: position 18,437 of record JAFVLL020003654.1, read on the forward strand.
GTGCGGTGTGGACTGGACAACAAAAATGGCATGTTGTCCCTATTTCTGCCTCTCGGTGCTATCTTAAAGAGAATAGGGTTCGTCAGAAAATTTAAATTCTGTCAGCATTTACTCAACCATTAAAAAAAGTTATGTGATATAAAAGTTAACTATTAACTATTTATTTCACTAGTGAAATAATATATGTATTAAAATGACAAAAGCATACAACAAAATTACTACAAATTTAAATAAAAGTAAATTAAAACAAAAAAAATTATCTATATTTATTTTTAAAAAACTAAGTCAAAATATTTAAACTACAGAAGCCTGAAACATAGTGCAACCTGCCTCAAACATAGTGCATCAATATCAAATAAGATAAGTACTACAGAGCATAACAAAACATTTAGATTTTGGACATTCCTCATGACTTTTCCTCAAGTCATGGCATAAAGAACCTTTTATGGCATTAATGTGGTGCCATACGGAAAGAGCACTCAGAATAAAACAATAGTCACTGGCAGAATTCACATTTTTGGGTGAACTATTTCTTTAAAAAACTTTTATTTTTTTTAGTTTGACTGACAGACAATAGACGAATGAATCTGTGCAGCTTGTTTAATACACTTGTTATTTTCTTTCTCATTTAATCTCTGGTTACGCCACCTGGTAAAGCCTCTCGAGAGTTTTGTCAAAAATCTACCATTACACACTACTTTTATCATTTCAGTATATTTTTCAAAAGTGTAGAGCTGCCTATTCCGTTCCATTTAAAAATCTCAATGGTTATTTGCCTGGTCCGATGTCATGCATCTCATGTAAATTTCACGCAAAATCTTTCACACAAGGGTTTACTCATCATTAAAAAGGCCTGCTACTTATTTAATTCTTTTCTTGAAGACAACAAAGAAAAACAAATCAAAAAGACAACATCAAATGGGGTGCTGAAATTGTTACACCCACATTCACCACAGAGATTTGCTAACAAGCTCAGGCACAAAAGGAGCTAATTTTCCACCTAGATTTATTTATCAATTTCTTTTGCAACCCCTCCTCCTCCATCTCTGTCAAATATATCAGTGGGCTGTCAGATAGAAATCATTGCACAAACAAACAAAACTAAAACAACAAAAACCACAAACTAAAGACAAGTGACAGGACCACCTGAATAAGATATTTGATACACCCACACACAACGAAAAAAATTACTCTCTCATCTTCATCGTTAGCTGTAACGGTAATGACCACAAAGCCCACTTCTTTGTCTTCCTCCACGCTGATCTCATATACAGGCTGAGAGAAGGCTGGCGCATTGTCATTAACATCTGTGACAAAAACCCTCACGTAGGCTGTGTCTAAAGGGCAGAAGAGGTGTGCATTACTTCCAGATCACATCAGTGCACATAGTCTCTCAAGAGAAAAGCCGTTCTTTATGGATAATTAATTTATAATTCAAACCAAGATGGGACAACAGAACAAAAACAAAGTCATTGGCATTCATTGTATGATGAAATGTAATTATCATCGAAGCTCAAGTGAAACGTAAATATGTGTGGATATGTATATATTTGCACAACCGTTCAAAAGTTTGGAGTTGGCAAGATATTTAAAAATGTTTTTGAAAGAAGTTCCTTATGCTCACCAGGCTGCATTTGATCAAAAATACAGTAAAAAAAAATCACTGTGTTCTATTTTACTACATTTAAAATGTAATTTATTCCTGTGATGGCAAAGTGTAAGTTTAAGCAATTATGATTCCAGTGTCACATGATCCTGGTTCTCAAAAATCATTTATTAATAGTTATCAATATTTGTGGAAACACTGATGCAGTTTTTTCAGGAATGTCTGATGAATATCAAGTTCAAAAGAACAGCAGTGATTTGAAACAGTGATTTGATCAGTCTCATTTGATCAATGCATCCTGGCTGAATAAAAGTCTTAATGGTCTCATGTAGCTTTTTTTGAAAACATATTTCCAACAACACAGACTTTGTAGAAAGTGTTAATGGGAAATTATTATTTGTGAGAACTTGTAGCAATGAGTTATTCTATAAATTGTATTAAACATCCTAATGACTGTTTAATATTAAAACTGCGGCCTTATTATATTATACGCAGCCTATATTACACAGAAATCCCTGGGATGGCATTAGTTCTTCATTAGGCGTGACTCATTGAAGTCTTAATGAATGGAGTTCATCCTGGAGGCTGGTGTGCCCTGCTGTAATTGGTTGAGGGGGAAACAGGGTAACTGAGGGGTTAAGAAGACATGCTTGATGGATCACACCTGTGTTGGGTTGGCCCTGCTGACCGGGTCGGGCTGACTCTGAGCTGTCCTGAGACTGGACCTCGATTAAGTAAGAGCCTTTTTGCTCACGGTCGAAGGTGGCCCGTGTGTGGATGATGCCTGTGTAGGAATTAATGCTGAAGAACTGTGAGTCGCCACTTTGATCCTTCAGAATGATGTAGTTAATCTAGAAAGGAAAGAGTGGCAAACAAGATTAAAAAAGTACTTTGCATCAAGTATTCTAAGAATCATTGCAAGGTAGTTTGAGAGTTTTAAGGCCAATTCACACTGCACCAACACATGCAGGCCAACGGTGACAGTCACCAGATAACAGTATGTCACTTCTCAGACATTTCAAGACCAGACAAATGCAGAATCAATAAAAAAATGAAAACAAATGTCGACCAACACCAACAGATGCCAACAGGGGTAACACACTGATCTGACAAAACCCGACGATGTGTGTTGCCATTTCTTTGCATCTGTCGGTGCAGTGTGAATTGGCCTTTAGAGAGAACCAGGAGGGAACATTATCAGAAGAGTCTCACCATTCCATGTAGACCAGAGTCCAGGTCAGTTGCTGAGACCTGAGCAACTGATGTGCCAATCTCCGCACCCTCTGGGACCGTCGCCTCATACGTGGATGACATGAAAAAGGGAACATTGTCATTCACATCTGGAAAAAAAGAGTGAGAGCAATCTGTTACAAATGAAACCTTCCAATGGATTCATTTGGACACATGTTAGATAAGTGGAAAAATTTATTTTATAGTACACTTATAATAATAATAATAATAATAATAAAGGTTCTTTATTGGCATCAGTGGTTCTCTGAAGAACCTTCAACATCCATGGAACCTTTCAAATGCAGAAAAGGTTCTTTATAGTTGAAAAATGTTCTTTAGATTTTTAAAATGTTCTTCAAAATGATTCTTTTAGGAACTATTGAAATGTTCTTTTGGGAACCCAAAATGGTTCTTCTACGGCATCACTGCCAAAACCCCCTTTGGAACCTTTATTTATAAGAGTGTAAATACACTGACCCCAAAAAGTATTTGAAGTTTAATTGCATTAGATACAAAATTAGGCACCTGCAATCAAAAGATTCTAGACATTTCGCACTTTTCTGAATATTTCACTATTTCTGACTGCAATAAAGTACCAGTATATCGACTACTATTATAGCATTTAAAACATTTAACTTGAAAAATTTGCTTTTGCAGTATTTCTATAAAATATACTCCACTTGGTTTGATATTTTATATCTAATTCAATGGCATTTTTAAGTGTGACTTAGAAGTCTCTTTTAGGGTCATTTGTTGGTTTTTTATTATTTTTATTTTACGGCTTCCTTCATTGTGATCACATTTGGTTTGTGGTTAACTGTGCATAAGTTAGGCAAGAATATAGGCAGGTTTTAATGTGTGGATTCACTTAATGCAGGTTTATTGTCTGGATTCTCTGCTCTTCACAGATTACAGCCCCTCTAAACTAGTTTTTCCGTGGGCTTTTTGTCTCCTTTTCCCTCTATTTCAATCTCCATTTTCCTCTTAATTAATGCTGATGTGGTCTCAAGTGTTGTGTGTTGGTGCCAAAGCTCTTCACTGTTCCTATTACACACACACACCGTCATTTACGCCCCCCACCCTCCGCTTCGTTGTCATGCACTCATCAGCGCTCTGGATTTCCACATACACTCAATGACAGCAGAGAACACTTTTTGTGTACAAATGCACAGCACAGGCTGGGAATGAGCTACATGAAGAAAGGGGAAAAAAAAACATTAGCGTCATGGGTCTTAAACACAATCAGTGGATCAGATCAGACACTGCTGTGCTTCTGAGAACCGCTGGCATGAAATGCCGATTGCTAAAACTACTGTGAAATGTGTTTACCTCTCTGAGGGCACACAGGCAGCGTGGAACCGGTTGTCGAGGCATATTTGTAGCGCACTAGTGAGAGGTGTCAACATGGACTATTATCATTGTGTCAGATTTATGCATTTTTGTTCTTTCTTTCTTTCTTTCTTTCTTTCTTTCTTTCTCTTTGTCTTACACTAAGTATAAAGTAGTTGCCATGATTTCTAGACATGGTACCATATATTGATAATGTTACAAAAGATTTATATTCTAGAAAATGCTGTTCTTTTGAACTTTCTATTCATCAAAGAATACTAAAAGTGCATCTATTGTTAAAATGTACAACAAATAAATGTCATATATAGAAAATTAACCCAAATGGGTGGCACTCAATTTACGTTTACACATAATTCTGATGTAATTTACAGAAGATTAGGGTATCTCTCACCTGTGATGTTGACATAGACAGTGGTGAAGGAAGCTAGTGGTACAGCCGCCACGTTCTGTACACGCACTCGGAGTGTAAAAAAACGCGTCGTCTCATAGTCTAGATTCTCTGCTACCAAGATAGAGGCAGAACCGTCCCTCCGGTTAGGCTTGATGTAGAAGCGCACAGGCATGTTGGTCTCGGGAACCTGACCTTCCTCCAGGTTGTAAGTCACCCTGGGGTCACCAAGAGGGGACGTCGCCTTGATGGTCTGTTGGGAGGGGGGAAATGAGCTTTAGGTTGGTGGTATAAAATTAAATATGGCCTACATGGTGAAATATTATGTCATGAATAGAAGATGTGTCAGAAGTGATGTGAAGGTTCCTGTTACTTCTAAAACCTTTTGATGTGCATATGAGTTTGTGTGTGTAATTGGGTAAAAACTGCTTGGATGTGCTATAATATTTTATAAGATTTTTTCATTATGAAACATATACTTAAGAGTAAGAAGTAAAAACCTTCTCCCAAAGCTCAAACAGGATAATTAGCATTATTTGTGAGAAGGCATTTGAAATCAGCAGAACCGTCGGTCAAGCGCCTGCTGACTGCAGCATGTGAATACATTAGACACGGTTCATCTATAATCAATCCAATTGCTTATCGAACTGATATTGACCGTTATGGAGTAACTTTCTGCAGTAGTAGTTTTCAGACTTCTGTCTCACAGAGCTGCATTATACTAACAAAACAAAGATACTTAAGGAGTAAGAAATAGATTTTCTAACCATAATTAGTATATTACTTATAATTTAATCAGAGCAGTATTTCTCTGGCTCAAAATAAATGAATGTGATAATATATTCCAGATCCTAATATACTACATTAACTGCAAAATAACAGTGATTAAACCAGCGATGAACATAAGCGTTTATGTTTTACTATAAAAAAGATATAAAACTTAACTACTACTTAGCTGTCAACCTGAATAAATGGGCATTTTTTATTGTTCCCATACCTTGGCTAGAAGTGCAATGCCAAAACCTAAAAGCCAAAGTCATTGTTTATTCGGCGTTCAGCCAAAAACATGTGCATAGTACTTGGATACAAGACATGCAACCGATTTTGGCTTGGAAAATCCAGTATTACAGCTGGAACTTGTCTCTGATGAGTATTCAGATGTCTTTTAGCTGACTAAAACACATTTAACCCAAAACACCATCAACCAAATGACACTATAAAGCAAACAAAACATTCCAGAAACAATACAGCCAACGGCACAGCAAAGCCAACAGTCAAAAGTCAAAGAGAAAGTCCTAAACCATGTATGGTCATCCAGAGTACTGAATGCCTGGCATACAGCACAGGTTATAAAACTTAGACGACAGAGAAAAGGGGTGAAAAGGTAGAGCAAAATAAAGGTGTGTGGAGAGAGCTAGAGAGATGGAGAAATGACGAGTTGTAGAGAGAGAACATGGGTCCAGTCAGCCATTAAATCAACCCTGGCCATGGTTTTGAGAGCATCCGCCCACTTCAACACAGAAAACAAGCATCTTAAAAGCTCTGTGGCTTTTGCTTCCTGCTTTTAAGGGTCGGCTTTGCCATCCAGTATGTGTTCCCTAACAGCAATGACCTATTCAGTGAACTTATTTGCCACAGTCACTTTGACAGAGCTCCTTTAACTTTCTTGACCTATGCTATTTTGACTGTCTCAATACTGATGCGGATCTCAGATCTAACAATTTTGAAGTAAATTTCATGAAGATTTTCATTTTTGAATTTGGATAGAAAATTTCCTACCCAAGGTATCATTAAAGTAATTAGTATATAAATTTAAATGTAATATGTAAATTTAAATGTGAGGGTTTAAATGTGCATGACATAATGTCAAAAAATAAAAAAATAAATACAAAGAGAAGTATTATAAAGACTTTATTTTTTGATGCAAACATTTTTTTTATTATGCTTTCGAAATTAATAGATAAAATAGTGTAAAATGGCATTCATAGAAAGAACTTGTGAGGCCTGAAACAGTCACTTACACACTCTCAAAAGGGCATATTTTGAGATCAAATATCTCTCAGAAGTTACCTACACTGTAACCGATTTCTGTAATTTGAACAGTATTTTACTGTAATATGTACAGTAAGATACTGTAAAATGTATATACAGTATTTTACTGT
>JAFVLL020003655.1:0-15235 GCA_021397915.2 Tor tambroides
GCGGAATGATAAGGCAAGAAGTAGGACCCGTGTAAATATCGGATCAGCTTTCCAGCACTGGAGAGAACTCAAGGAGCGGAAGGCCTGCGATCGGACACCGAGGTTGCTTTGTTTCTTTGTTGCTTTGTTTCTACTCGAGGTTGCTTTGTTGAGTAACTAAGTGTACTCAACTGTGCTATTTTGAGACACCATGAATATGACCTAAAATGCACATTTAACATACTATCTCTGTATTTAAAAAAATTTATTTAGTTACCACTTGTAGCACACTTGAACCCATCTTTCATAGTACTACAAGTGGTAATTAAATACATTTTTTATATGCAGAGATAGTATGTTAAATGTGAATTTTAGTTCATATTCATGGTGTCTCAAAATAGCACAGTTGAGTGCACTTAGATGATCTTAAGTTTATCTTAAGAAGTACTAAAGAATCATTTTTAGTATATTAAGTACAAAATTAGTGCGCAAAAATAGAGCACTTGTAAGTACATTATGGAAGTGTACTTGTTTTTCACCTGGGCAGCATCACTGATTATAATGACTTATATAGCATTTTGGCGCGCCACTCGCTTCCGGTGTAGACATGGTGTAACATTGATTTTGCTTTGTTTCACAGAACTAATCATTGCCTGGGTTGCGTTGGCTACGTATGTGCGGGGAAGAGCTATCAAAATAGGGGCGAGACCCTTTTGGGGTAGGGACGTGTTTGTTTTGTTGATTTCAAATATCAACATTGGCTACCAGAAATCACTTACTCCAACTTTGATGTGTATCAGTCACTCCTCTCTTCCTTCTCTGCTTTTTAAACCATTTTCCTCCCTCCTTTGTCCTCCTTCTCCCCCTCCTTCATCAATTCTAACAGCTGACGACTGCCACGTTCTTCATTAACCCTTTCACACGTGAGTTTCAAATTTTCTAGCTGAGCCCCCAGCGTGAGTTTTTTTTTAGGCGACCATTATTTTTAGAATGTTTAGCCTTATTGTTTCCATGGCGACGCATCATGCTTGTTATGTGATGCACCACAGCCACAATAGCGCTGTATGACACATGGATCGCTTATGTTATTTTTACTTTTTTATTATTAATATTCACAAACATACTCACTATATTATGAAATATCTGATATTCCTATTCTGAAAAATGTGCAAGTAAATGAATTTGGTAGTTTAACCCTCTGGTTGTGTTCGGGTCAAATTGACCCAGAGAAGATTTTCTTTTTCCCGAAAATACTAGTTAATGTTATCGCATTGGACTCAAACTTACTGACTTTGTTCACACAGGGTATAAGTATTTCTCAGAATTTTTATTTTTTTATTTTTTTTTTTAAAGAATTTTCATAATTTTTTGTGGGTTTTATTTCACCTAGTCACACTTGTGGTGTTCCCGGTCAAAAATGACTGGACTCCAAACAATTGCTTATAAATCTCTCATTATGCTATATTATCACCAAATATTGGATTCATTCTTTTTGTCAACTTGTTTTCTTTCATTTAGATACTGGTTTTGTGTTTCTATTTGCATCTGATTTATCGTAGTCCTCATTTATCCGAAAGTAGGTACCTCATTTTTTTGAGTGAAAAAAGTATATGAATAATTTTCACAATATCAAAAAAAAAAAGATAAAATTTGCGCTGTTTATCACAAAAAGTCACCACCAATGAGTGTAATTGACATGAATGTGAATCAACATGAATGTGTTGATTACATTCATTGGTGGTGACTTTTTTTAAATCTCTTGTCTGTAATAGTATGCATATGCTTGATGAAGGTCGGTGGACTAAAACGTCGCTGTTGTTTGTAATAATAAATTTCTACATTTAGCTTGGAAGGATAATGTGCGGGATATTATTAATTTTTGTTGACTGGATTTGAAATCGTTGTTGGAATGTTTTTCCTATGCACCTATCAATTTCTCAGGTGTGATGAGTTTGTGTTAATTTAAAAAAAAAAAAAAAAAAAAACATTAAAAATCTTACTGATCCCAAACTTTTGAGCAGCAGTATATTTATGTCTGTATGTATGTGTGTGTGTGTGCGTGTATGTATATATTACATATATATATATATATATATATATGTAAGGGGTGGCATGGTACATGTATTCGTACCGAACCGTCACGGTACGGGCATCTCGGTTCGGTACATGAGGCCTTACGACGAATACAGGCAATTCCCCCCCAATCCAGATGGGGGCGCCCGCAGTAATGCAACGCTGTTTGATAACCGCCAGCAGAAGAACAGCGAATACCATGAGTTGCGCACTTGAAAACAAAGCCCACTAGACAGTGACCATGTGCTGATTCTGAATGCATCTCTCACATAGACTGACAAAGGAGTATACTTTAAAGGCTTGTGCACTCAACTGTTTGTGAAATGGAGCTTTGTGCTCGTGTATCCTACCTCTCTCATTCGGCACAAATCCAAATATTCCATAATATTTCCATATTTGCGATGTAACGTATCTGAATGCTAAACTATTATTTATTATGTAAATTATAGGCTTTGTACTTCAGTCGCGTTCCAACGGTGACAGAGGCGGGTGCGCTGATGTTTGGCTCACTGTATTTTATTTTGATAAAGTACCAACTGCGCTGTCAAGTTAGCAATGCTGGAACTGATGTGTGGTTTGTGTGTGTGTGTGTGTGTGCGCGCGTGCGCTCCGGCGCGATCATTCAACTGTTTCCTAATACCAGCAGAATCAACTTTAAACACTTATTGTCTTATTAATAATCACTGTATAAAAGGTCTGCTTTTATTTGTGCACACTCACAATGAAAACAAAACAGATTTGATATATATATAACATAATAATATTTAGTATTTTCACATCTAGATGGAAAAAAATTGTAAATTGCACTACTGTCTATTCAAAATAAATGAAAAGAAACTGAGCATAGTAGATTTCTTTTTTTTTTCCTGTTGTACCGAAATCGTATCGAACAGTGACCCCCGAACCGAGGTACGTACCGAACCGTGACATCTGTGTACCGTGCCACCCCTAATAGATATATATAGAGAGATAGACAGATTCATATATGCATTTCATTTAGAAATTATATATATAATTTATATAAATTATATATAACAACACCGCACCACCGATGGTAGTTGGTCCATTACCACCGTGGTGTTAAAAATCGGCCACACTAATTTTGGACTGTGAACAAAAACACCCGCCTACTCCCATTCTAAAGCTTGGAAGAGCCAGGATAATTTAATATAAATCTGATTGGATTTGTCTGAAAGAAGAAAGTCATATACACCTAGGATGCTCTGAGGGTGATTAAAACATGGGCTAATTTTCATTTTTGGGTGAACTAACCCTTTAATATCTTTCTTGTGCTGAACACAAAAGAAGATATTTTGAAGAATGTGGGTAACCAAACAGTAGCTGGTGCACATTTCATAGTAGGAAAAAATACTATGACGTCTGTCCAACAACTGTTTGGTTATACACATCATTCAAAATAACATTTATCATAACATCATAATATTTTCTGTGAATGAGTGAGCAGAATGATTTTCACATCATTTTTGTAGCATAAACTCACCACATCCAGTTCTTAAAAGTCTTGTGAACAAATGTTCTCTGTGTGTGTATCATGGCCTTAATTCAGTTAAATTAAAATTTAAAGTTTTTCACTAACCATGTATAAACGTTGTTTTCTCAAAAACACAAACATGTAGGCTACATTCATGCTGCTTACATATTATTGTTGCACAGTTTGTGCTAATTATAATGTAATCAGACTTTAGCCATTAATATGTTTTTTTAAGATTTAAAAAAAATAAATAAAATGTTAGGGCATGTCAAAACTTCTCCAGAGCCCCAAAACACCATCAGACCCAGAGGGTTAAAGCTTTGTAAACCTAATGTACCACAAACAGTCATTAAAGATGAAAAGAACAAATACCAACCTCCTTGTTCCTCGTGTTTTATTCTCCAGGTTTCTGGTTCCTCCTGTTTTATCATGCAGGGTTCTGGATCCTCCTGTTTTATTCTGCAGGGTTCTGGTTCCTCCTGTTTTATTTTCCAGGTTTCTGGTTCCTCCTGTTTTATTCTGCAGGGTTTTGGTTCCTCCTGTTTTATTTTCCAGGTTTCTGTTTCCTCCTGTTTTATTCTGCATGTTTCTGGTTCACTCGTGTCCTCCTCACTCTCTTCTTTAACAAACATCATCTTCACAGCAGCAGATCTAGTTCAGATGATACTCCTCCAGATATTCCTGGTTGCTTCAAAACTTAGTCACGACTATGAGGATGAAAATATTACAGCTATTTACTGACCTGATTCAAAAAAACGTATTTTTCTATTAACAGAAACATTTCTTTGTATTAAACCAGCATTACGACAAACAGAGAGCGCGATGAAACTAATCTTCTTGCTCTAAGGTTAAATGGTGTTTGGCAAACAAACATAAGTGTTTTAGCGCCACCCGCTGGACTGGAGTATGAAGCGTCGAGAGGAGGGAAAATAATACGGGGAAGGTGCGCTGATTTGTTTCCCTTTAAAAAAGCCGATCTGCACAAATAAATGAAAAGAGATTAAATAGACTTGCATAGTATTTGAGCCTCAACAGTCTTCGTGAGTGAGGATTAGAAGAGAAAAACAAGCGAATTATTAGTCAAATATTTCATTGAACATAGGTTGCAGTAAGTATGGAAATTAAGATCAATGAAAACACTTGAAAATGATAAGATGGAGCTTAATTAAAAAAAAAAAATAATATAATACATAAAATCAAAATATTGAACAAAAATCCTTAGGTTGTAAATATCTGGGCCTTAACCGATTGTGTTTACAAGGATATTTTGATATAGGATATTCAGGCACGTGCACGCGAATTCCAAACAGCTTTTTTTGTGCCTTTCAAAGGCACTTCAGGAAGGGGACACCATTTGTAGGGATGTTCCAAACGAAAGTGAGCAGCTGAATCCCTTCACGAAGGGCCCTTCCAGAAGTCCGTTAGCGAAGGGAACATGGTCACTTAACGTAAGTGATTTCCGTTTGTGATCATGTGATCATCACTAGGAGCTCTTGCAATGCATTTTAAAGGGGTCATATGACGTTGCTAAAAAAGAACATTATTTTGTGTATTTGGTGTAATGCAATGTGTTTATGCGGTTTAAGGTTCAAAAACACATTATTTTCCACATACTGTACATTATTGTTTCTCCTCTATGCTCCGCCTTTCTGAAACGCGTCGTTTTTACAAAGCTCATTAGGCGCGTTCGACTTTAAGTGGCGCTGCTCAAAATGATCAGTGTATGACATCAAAGTACCGCGAGAGCCATTCGAAAGCATATGATCCGTCTGCTCTCTTATCGCTCTCGCGGTACTTTGGTGTCATACACTGACCATTCTGCGCAGCGCCGCTTAAAGTCGAACGCGCCTATTGTTCTGAGAAGCGAGGCGTGCTCTGATTGGCCAGTTGTCCATTGTGTTGTGATTGGCCGAATACCTCAAGCGTTTGACGGAAATGTTACGCCCCCTCACCATATTGTGATGCTGTGTCCCGGTGCGATGACACAAAAACAATAAAACCCATTATAAACGAGGCATTTGTTGCATACAGTGGGGACATAATTACTGATTATAATGACATGCTGTCTTTTTATGCGTCTTGTTGAATCGCGCCACATAAACATTACCATGTCTGCATTTATGATAGGAGAAACAACAAACAACAAGCACTACTCTACACTGCTCAAAACTCGCGTTTGAATCGTCAGTGGCAAATTCTTTAAATGAGAAAACGTACTTACAGGCTGTGAGTCAGAAGTGCCTGACTGTCCTTGCAAAGTTGAAATTGCCCCACTTTATAGAAACAGTCTTTGTGCAAGCCAACATTGTAGGCTACTCTTCCACCTTCAGGAAATAGTCCTTCGTAAAATTAGCTGCACACACTCTAATATTTGGGTTGGACCAGTGGTGTAGTCTATGTGATACGCAAGTATATGGCGTATACCCACTAGCAAAGGTCAAGGATTTCCGTATACCCACTTAAAAAAGCGCGAGGATACGTAACAACATCTTTGTGACAGAACTTTCACACGTTAGTTCATAAATTCACCCAATCTGTGTTGCAATCGAAGCACAGACTTTTTGAAAATCATGCTGTTTTTGTTGATGACCAGTGCTATTGCGCAACTTCAACTGACTGGCTGAGGCCGTACTAAAAATGTGCCACTAAAAATGCGGGGCCCCGGTACAACCTGCACCGGGGCCCCGCAAACCCCAGCTACGGCCCTGGGAGCAGTGACAGATCAGTCAACTGTCCCAAGCATCTTTCACACAGTCAACAGTATGTTGACTTTCTCAGGCCAACATAACTAGCTAATACTTTTACTTTACTTTTACTTTTAGTCATTTAGCAGACATTTAGCTAATAACTTCAGTAACATTAGTGTGCGGATCAATGAATGCAGGAGAAGGGGAGAGATAACACAGATATGTGTGTGTCTGTGTACAGCAGTTAAACTGAATACAATGTTTATATCTCCTTGTTTCAGATGATGAGAGAGATGAGAACTCCTGGCCAGCCTTGTGGACTGAAGGTCAGGCTAGGGAATTTAAAAACAGGCACTCTTAAATGTGCATTGAAAATTGCCAGCTGATAAAACCTGTGCTCCAGGGAGCATATTCAGGAAAAATGTAGCTCTTAACTGGCTGAGTTAGAAAATCAGTCCAGTCTCCCCAGCTGTAAATGGCTTTGGCTGTCTTGTGTTGCTTATAATAAATTGACATGTTGATATCGAATAAGTAGTCTTTCAGAATGTTGTCGGTTACATGTAGATGCATACTGTACACATTAGTGAGTGGTGCTTATGGGGTGTTGCTTTGGGACGGGTGAGGGAGGGAAAAATCACAGTATGCTTACTACAAAAAACTAGACTACACCACTGGGTTGAACTGTTCTGGAACAGTGTTGTAAATACAACCGAACCACTGATTTCTAGTTGTGTCCTCTTTTGGAAGCCCAAACAAAGTACTTTTCGCTTTCACAATGAAACACAGCATCTCCACGACATGGCGCTGACGGCAGCAACAATACTACAGCGAGAATAATAGTTCCGCCTCCTTTCTTTGCGTAAACATTTGGGCGGTGTTATGCAAATCTTCCCACACTGTGACGTAGACATGTGGGGCGTGTTTAAATGAGCCATTTTAGGGGGGCGTGGTCGAGTCTTAACTCTTGTAAAGAATCTCTCTTTGGTTTTGAGACTTTAGTCTTTGCAACTTCAGGGATCTTATCTATGCACAAACAGCTTGTAACACTCCAAAGAGAAAGGAAAACTTGAAATCGCATCATATGACCCCTTTAAAGCAAAGTTGGGGTTTATTTTGACGTCACATACAAATGTGAGCTGAATAGGCTTTATAATTTGCAACTACGTTTTTGGTTTTATCTGTAAGTTACTGAGTAACGTTACACTTAAAAATATTAACATACATTATGAAGAGTCAGAGAAGCATAATTTGATGATAGGATAGTGAGTTTTAACCGCGGAACAGTAATCGAGCATGATATGATATCATTGTTAGCTCATTAGCATACTCAGACTGCATTTGATTTATTTACTACCGTCACACAGTTTGTGCAACAAACACATGTCCCAATCTTTATCTAAGCAAAATATATGTGTTTGAATAAAATTCATCATTCTTGCATGATTACTGTGAACATGTGTATTCAAACCGCTGCGATTGCAAAAATAGCAGCATGACAGATGGACAGTTGGAATTTCTAGGTTTTAATTTATTTTTAAACTTTATTTGAATTTTTGTGGGGGATGTCTGTAATTAATTAACTAGAGAAGCTATCTATTTTTTTGTCATGGTCACTGGGAGTAAGGAGCGAGGAGACTCGGGAAATAAAGTTCACAATGTCTTTAATTGAAATCAAATGCCTAGGAATCCAGGAACATGGAGAACACAGGAGATTTGATGCACACAAGATGATTAACAGCTGACATGAAGACAGGGACACACAGGGCTTATAAACAGAAGCTAAACTAGATAATTAATCAGACAGGGCTGGGAACTAATAAACTAATGATGACAAACGAGGACAGGAACAGGAACTAACCAAATATGGGCATGAGAGGAGGGGAAAACACAAGACACAGGAAGACAGGACTGACATCTTTACATTATGTTTTCCTTGTACTTGTAGTTCAACTACTGAAGGCTGAACTAGAGAAGCAAAGGACTTATTCTTCAAGAAAATGTAAGTTTGCCTATTGTTTGTTTAAAACTAATTTATTGAATTGTTTGGGCTGGTTTGACTGTGAGCCAGTGGTATGGCCTTAAAAATATCTGCATATATTGGTGTTAGAAGTGGCAGCATGCTTTATTTCTATGGCTCAGAATGATTTATCCTCATTTCCTTTTCTGTTGATGCATTTATTCCAGTAAAAACTCTGTTATGAGATACCACAAAGTCCTCAGACTCATCAAGAGTGGCTCAACTAAAGCAGATGCTTATAATAGCGTGGAGGTGGACTGAAACACAATCGTCAATCAAGCATCAATTGCAGAGCTGGCTGCAGTTGACCCTGAAATGTACAAGGTCCTGAGAGCTGAATTCAAAAAAGGTCATAGCCTGCAAAAGTTTGCTGACAAACATAAGGCTTGGTGTATTTTGAAGCCAAATTCCAGTCTCATCAGTACCATAAAACAGGCCAATGACTTGTTAGGTATTCTGAAAAAGTAAAGTTAACATAAGACCTGTTTGTTACAGCTT
The DNA here is from genome assembly GCA_021397915.2 of Tor tambroides. NCBI lineage: Eukaryota > Metazoa > Chordata > Actinopteri > Cypriniformes > Cyprinidae > Tor > Tor tambroides. Next base: position 8,747 of record JAFVLL020003655.1, read on the forward strand.
TAAGGACAGCAGTTTTGCTGGTTATGACTGCTTTTGTTCTGCTGGCACTAAAAAGAATTGAGTAGTCATCTTCCTTTCCTTTTTTCATGAAAGGTTTAGTTCAGCTCAATTATCTAGATTTTTTTTCTTTAGTGTTTAAAGTCAGTTGTTGTATAGAGGGGAAAACATATTTAATTGTATTTGTTGTATGCTTTATTTTAATGTAATGCATTGTGGAAATGTGTTTTTGCCAATGTTTTTGGAAACCAATGTTTAATAAAGTAAGTAAAATTTATTAATATAGCACCTTTCACAGATGAGGAGTCACAAAGTGCTTTAAAGTAAGAAATAAAACCAAAAAAATTGTGTCCCCGCTGTAGAAATACCACAAAATTCTGTAAACTGCCAAACCATATTGTCCATTAAAAGCTTGTCCAAAAAAGATGTCTTTAAGTGTTTTTTAAAAGATTCTAGAACCCATAGTTTTCAATGTTAAAGGAAGCGAGTTCAAGAGCCTTGGAACCACAACACAAAAAGAATGATCACCTCTTAAGATGTGTTCTAGGAATAGTTCAAATGTCTAGGCCAGAAGACCTCAGAGACCGGCCAGAGGAATGTGGATGTAGAAGATCCTGGATATAAGCGGGTGCCTGACCATGCAGAGCTCTATTAGTTATAACCAAAATTTTAAAATGCACTCTAAAGCCAATGAAGAGCCTTAAGCATGGGAGTAATATGGGACCTCCTGCTGGTCCTTGTCAAAAGCCTTGCAGCTGCATCCTGTACAACTTGTAATCGACCCATGGTAGACTTATTCAAACATGTGTTTGTGTTCAAACTTTTTTTTTTTTTTTTTTTGAAACTATAGATCTAATCTTAGCAAAGTTCCTGAGATGGAAAAAAAACATGAGTGAACTACAGACTTTACATGACTGTTAAAACAAAGATTTGTCAAAAATGACACCCACATTTCTTATGCCATTGCAGTCAGAGGATGATAGATCCTCAATAACCTGCCTAATCTTAGGGGTAATGTTGTCATGGGCAATAATAATCACCTCAGTTTTATTAGTATTAAGTTGCAAAAAATTGTCTGCCATCCATTTGTTAATGGAGACTAAACAATTTTGCAGAAGAAACAGTTTGTCTAGTCTATCAGGACTGCATAAAACATACAGTTGGATGTCATCGACATTATGATAAGATATTATTTTAAAACTACTAATAATCTTGCCAAGAGGAAGCGTATGCAGACTAAACAGCAGAGGGCCAAGCACAGAACCTTGTGGCACACCACAGGACAAAGGAGCAGAGTCTGAGATCTTGAGGACGCAGAAAAATTCCTGTTGGAAAGATAGTAAGAAAACCAATCCAAAGCTGACCCAGAAAAGCCCACTAGAGAATACAGCCCATTAATCAGAGTACAGTGACCAACAGTGTCAAACGCTGCACTGAGATCAAGCAAGACCAGCACAGACCATTTACCTGCATCAGCAGCCATCAAAATGTCATTGGAGACCCTAAGGAGGGCAGTTTTGGTTAAGTGGATTTACTGAAAGCCAGACTGAAATTTATCAATATTATAAGCCTCCAAAACTGTATTTAACTGTATTGCCACAACCTTTTATTTTTTTGTTAACAACTGTTTATTGATTTTTTTTCCCCCTGGGAACAGTGGTATAAAACAAAAAGCAGCTGTACAAATTTAGAACCCGCACCAAGCCATCCCACCCCCTGGTAGACTTCAAAAAAATAAAATAATTAATTAATAAAATAAATAATAATAAAAATGAATTAATATTAATAGATAAATAACAATAAAATAATTTTTTACAAAGATTTTAGAAAAGATGACACAACATTAAAAGCTGAATGCCATGAATTTACAGTTTTCACATTAGACCCATGTATACGAGAAGTTGAGAGTTCCCACAACCTTTTCTAAGATAAACAGCTTTTATAAACTCCAGTGATGGTCATTAATAATAAATGAATCCTTAGATATTGGTTTGCAAATATATAATTATGTTATGACTTCACTTGTTGAGGCACATGACTATTAACTCATCATTTAGTGATTATAATTTACACACATATAATGCAGTAATTAATCATGTATTAATGCATTACTATTGTGTGGAATATGAAATACATGGCTTCAGCTCATTGTGGTAAAAAATAATAATAACACTATTAGTTCACAATATAAGTTATTAGGGAATTAATCCACAATGACATATTTAATTATTATGAATACAAATATAAACTAATATATTAATCAGCGAGACTCTTCTTTAGCTGCTGATGTTGCAATCAGTAATGAATAGCTTAAGTCATCATAAGTAATACATTAACTCTGCATTATCTGTGGATTAGTTAAACATGAATTAATGCATATTAGTGCACCTGTCTTGTAAAGTGTTTCCATATAATTTATTAGGCATTTAAAACCTGTATTGACACAATTAAAATATGGAAAGCCCCCAAAGCAAACACATAATAGGCAACTTCATGGCTTTCAGGACTAAAATTATTCCTGATCCAATTAACATAAAATAAAAAAATAGACAATAACAATGAGTTGTTAATAAAAGGAATCATGAGTTAAATCAATCATTACTTGAAGCAAAAAAAAAACAAAAAAAACAAAAGCAAACAAAAAAAACAAAACAAGTACAAGTGAATCCAAATGAGATCTTTTTCTTTACTGACTTTTAAGACTCAAAACATCTCAAGAGAAGAAGAGGAGAAGAAGAAGTGGAAGAGAAACTAGATACTGTAATGAAACACAATGAAAACGGAAAAGTTAAAAATTAATATCAGATTCACATATCTCGTAAAAGTGTTATGGCCTCTTCTTCTGCTCCCTAAAATATGCTTTGAAAGTTTTTTTTTTTTTTTTTCAGTGTGAATTTTCTGGTGCTCTTTCAATTCAGCATTTAACAGACTTTCTGCACTTAAACACATACTGCCGTGTTTTTCAGGACTGATGCACAATGAAACCGTTAACTGCACTGATCTGTGAAACTCTTCCCACATCAATCACAATGGCTTCTCTCCAGAGTTGATGTTCATCTGTGGTCTTTTATGTTTTGCAGAGTCAATGAAAGTCTTTTCACACATGAACGGAGAGTGAATGTGCGTTCACTGCTGTTTTTTTTTTTTTTTTTGCATTGGTCTGACCAAACAAATCTCATGTGAACATCGGACTGAATTTTTGCTCCAGACAGTCATGCTGGTGTGAATAGGAGTTAACAGATACCAATCAACTGTCACGCCCTGTCACTCATCATGACTGCTAGGAAACTGATTGGTTTAACCACTTAGTTTCTCCACTGAATGGATCTTCATGTGTAGCTTTAGGTGACTTTTAAAAGCAAAACTGTTTCCGCAGCGATCACACGTGTGTGGCTTCTCTCTGATGTGGATCCTCTCATGTGCGTTCAGGTTTCCTAACAGACTGAATCTCTTGTCACAGTGTGAACACTCGTAAGGTTTTTCTCCAGTGTGAATCCTCTGGTGCAGTTTTAACTGATTTGCTAAGATAAAAGTCTTCCCACACTCAAAGCACATGTAAGCTTTTACACCAGTATGAATTTTCTGATGTACTTTTAAACTTTGCAGCAGTGAGAAACTCTTTCCACATTCAGAACATGAATGCAGCTTCTCCTTCGTATGAACAGTCAGGTGTTTCTTCAGGTTTGATGCCCAGAAAAATGTTTTTCCGCACTGATCACATGTGAATGGCTTCTCTCCGGTGTGGATTCTCATGTGATGTTTAAGATTTTTTTTAATTGAGAATGTCTTTTCACAATGTTCACACATGAACGGCTTCTCTCCAGTGTGGATCCTCATGTGAAGCTCAAGACTTGGTTTGATTGTGAATCTCTTCCCACACTGATCACATGCATATGGCTTCTCTCCGGTGTGGATTCTCATGTGAAGTTGAAGTCTAGTTTTAACTGAGAATCTCTTTTCACACTGATCACATGCGAACGGCTTCTCTCCGGTGTGGATCCTCATGTGAATCTTAAGGTACGCTGAATCCGTGAAACTCTTCCCACATTTATCACATGGATAAGGCTTCTCTCCAGTGTGGATTCTCATGTGTCTGTCAAGGTCTGTTTTTTCTTTGAAGCTATTCCCGCACTGATCACATGTGAATGGCTTCTCTCCAGTGTGGATTTTCATGTGTCTTTTATGTTTTGAAGAGTCCACAAAACTCTTTCCACACTGATCACACTTGAACGGCTTCAGTCCTGTATGAGCTGTCATGTGACGTTCAAGACTTTGTTTGATTGAGAATCTCTTTTCACACTGATTGCACATGAACGGCTTCTCTCCGGTGTGGATCATCATGTGACTCTTAAGGTGTGATGAATTTGTGAAACTCTTCTCACATTTATCGCATGTGTATGGTTTCTCTCCAGTGTGGATCCTCATGTGCTGCCTAAGATGTATTTTTTGTGTGAAACTCTTCCCGCACTTTTCGCAGGTGAAAGGCTTTTCTCCAGTGTGTATTCTCATGTGAAGTTCAAGACTTGCTTTGCGTGAGAAACTCTTCCCGCACTGATCACATGTAAATGGCTTCTCTCCAGTGTGGATTCTCATGTGTACTTTAAGTAGTACTTTTTCTCTGAAGCTCTTACCACATTGAACACACATGTGCGGCTTCTCTCCGGTGTGAATTCTCATGTGTACCCTAAGGTTTGCTGATTGTGTGAAACTCTTCCCACATTGATCACATGTAAATGGCTTCTCTCCAGTGTGAACTCTCATGTGAAGCACAAGATTGTCTTTCCTTGAGAAACTCTTTCCACACTGATTGCAGGTGAAAGATTTCTTGGCTCTTCTTTTCTTTAAAAATGTCTTTTTAGTATTAGAGTGACTCAAAGGTTTTTCTCCAGGTTTGAAATGTTGTTTCTTCTCCACTTCACTCAGTTCTTCACTCTCCTCGTTCTCCTCCATCAGCTCTGAAATGAATGAATAAACAGTTTAATTTCATTGTCAGTACATCAAAATAATTAAAAGAGAGAAATACAAAGTGAAAGGATATAAAATATTACAATCATTTTGATGCATTTTTATAAATGAATTGAAACTTTGCATGAACAAGCTCATCTTCCCGTTATTATTTTTTAAAAACATTACAGGCACAAAATAAATCTCATGTTTCTGTTGTGAGAAAGATTAAATTTATTTGATCAATGACACAATTGTCTAATGTAATATTAAATTATTTTAAATTATTATTCAGCATTGCCATGATTTTGGCACATATTTAATTTATTTTACTAAAAACTGCATACTTATTAGTGGGCAGTCACACTAAATATTTCATACCATTGATTTCCATTCAAACGCATATTACTGTGGGAGACTGGAACATTTGACCTGCAAATTTGTATCAAGTTAAGATGCACTACCAAGAGAAGTTACCTCTCATATAGGGCTGTGCGATTTTTATCATACCTTAATATCTTAATTGTTGTTTGTTGTAAAATGACATTATCAAGTATGTCACTTTGCCAAACAAAACTTGAGAGTCCATTCATAAAGACAGTCACTTGCTCGGTTTGTAAATTAATCAGCTGTTTTGAACGAATCTTTTGACGTAATGATCCACCCATTTATTAATTTATAAAGAGAGTCAGTCACTCAATAGGTTGAATGAACGATTCAATGCATCACTCATTAAGATAGAGACTTTATGCCATCTACTGGTGGTTTTAGTGTTATATTTATCCATGACAGGCCTAAAAATCCCTAAAAATATTAAGATAACATTTTTTGTCAATATCACACACCGAAACATCACATAGTGTCCTCTTGGCTGAAATAATAATAATATAAAAAAGCAACAAAGTGTGCACTAAAGTGGAGCAGATGTTAAAGTTAATTTTTACAAAGACCCTGAAGAGTGAGACAGCTTATCACACAACCATTGCAATGTCAGAAATTTCACATGCTCAAAGTCCAGAGCAGTGCTTCTTAATCGTGGTCCTCGCGACCTCCTGCTCTGCACATTTTCTATGTTTCCCTTTAGTGTTAAATTAAATAATTTTTGACATTATCTGTGTCCTACCTGTTCCACTCAACTGTTAATTATGACTTGATTTTCCTCATTTCACAAAACAGAGCTTTTCTCAAAACTGTGGCCTGGCCTCTGGGCTCTTTCTACCACATGATGGGAGGACAAGAAAATCATCTCAATCCATTGTCTTAGTTTTTACACAAACTGTACAGCGCTGACCAGATTCATCAACCCTGTTACCAACTTTATTGTAAAAAGAATAATCTCTATACATATGAATAACTGCTATAATTTATGTGGCAGACTTGTTACTTACTTGTTCAGATGGCAATATAACAGTGAAAATTCTTATTTGGGTCATATATTCCAAGACGTAGGCTAGAATCTGTGATTCCTGAGTACAGTATCCACACCGGTGCGGTGACTGACAGCCACACATTTACCTCAAAACATTAGATTCATCCGCGCTGGAGCCA
>JAFVLL020003656.1:0-10478 GCA_021397915.2 Tor tambroides
CTTTTAATCATATTTGTAAATGTCTTGACTCCACAGCCAACAGAGCAATTTTGTCTTTACTGTTCCAATACTTTTGGAGGGCACTGTATATATTTAACTGTGAGATCTGGACATGTTATTTTGTGATATTCACCCCAGCATTGTGGAGCCATTTAGTAGAACCAAACAGTTTTGTTGTGCATGCTTGTCATATCCCTTGTCTTGTTGTATCAAGTCAGAGGTCATCTGTAGAGACGTATGTGCTTTCTAGCGCCTCACCTAACTCTGTCACCTTAGTTTCGCTTGTGTAGGTGGAGTCCCGGTACAAAGAGTTAAAAGGCATATATCACACACGCAAGTGCTTGTGGTGTGGGCACAGACATGTAGAGACCTGAACTCTTGTCTGAGAGGGCCGCTCCTTTGGTTTGATTGCTATCAGAATACCACAGATTACGCAACATCACACACACCTCGAGTACGTGATGCCGTTGTCTTCGTGAAACTCTTTTGTGGTCGTAGTACTAGAGCAGGGGGTAGAATGAATATGGATCAGTGCACTACATTGATCCATATTCATTCATTCATTCATTCATTTAGATTTAAAAATGAAAATGTACTCACCATCATGTTGTTCCAAACCTGTATCACCTTCTTTCTTCTGTAGAACACAAATGAAGATATTTTGTAAATTGAGCTGGTTATTGTTTTCCATGCAGTTGCAATGAATGAAGACTAAAGGTCCATTCACACCATAGACAATAACTGTAATGATATAGTCGTACAAATTATTCTGAATGTAAAAGAATAGCAGTCCAGACCACAACTATTGTGATAATGGCACAGAGTAACAATAATTTAGCTTGGAATCACGTTCACAACATATTTGTTTTCCCAAAATGATGAAGAGTAAAAACATTGAGATCCAGTCAGAATCAATCTTGCTTAAAAGAGCTCAAGCATTTAAAGCAGTTCGCTTAACATAAACAGAATTTACTTGTGCTTTGTTGTGGACACTGATAAACACTGTCGTTCAAAAGTTTGGGATCAATATGATTTTTAATGTTTTAATGCTTATCAATGCTGTATTTATTTGATCAAAAATACAGAAAAAAACAGTAATATTGTGAAATTATTGCAATTTGTAATATTGGTTTCTTATTTTAATATACTTTAAAATATTATTTATTTCTGTGACGCAGCGCTGAATTTTCATCAGCCATTACTCCGGTCTTCAGTGTCACATGATCCTTCAGAAATCATTCATATGCTTATTTATTATCAGTGTTGAAACTGTTGTGCTGCTTCATATTTTTTTGGGATCCTGTGATACTTTTTTTTCCATCAAAGAAAAAACTCTTATCAATTTTTATCCATTTAACACATCCTTGCTTAAAGTATTAATTTCTCAAAAAAAATAAATAAATAAAACATTTACTGACCCCGAACTTTTGAATAGTAGTGCATATTGTAACACAAAATTTCTATTTTGAATAAATGCTGTTCTTTTTAACTTTTTTTTTTATTCATCAAGAAAATCCTGAAAAATGTAACATAGGTCCCAAAAAACATTAAGCAGCACATTGATTATAAATCAGCATATTAGAATGATTTCTGAAGGATCATGTGATGCTGAAGGCTGGAGTAATGATGCTGAAAACTCACAGGAATAAATTATATTTTAAAGTATATTAAAGTTGGAAGCTGTTATTTTAAATTGCAATAATATTTCACAAAATTACAGTTTTTTTCTGTATTTTTTATCAAATAGATACAGCCTTGATGAGCATATGAAACTTCTTTAACCTTTAAACGGCAGTGACATTGTTATATTTATCATTCTTGTTGTGAACAGGCCTAAAAGCCATAAAGACACCGTAAAATAATCCATAATACAATTTTCTACCATGTACACTATTTTCTTAGTTTTTTCAAAATGTTTTTTTGAAGTTGTAAATAAAACAAAGATTATTGGAGTATGTTTTACAAGAATTTTTTTTTTTTTTTTCTAATTAAAATTTCATGTTTAATTCAACGTGTAACTTGCAGTTTCTTAGAATTTTATATTTTTAATTTTTGACTGAAAATTGTTTCTACACCTTTTTTTTTCTATATATGGCTGCTTAATTTGTTCTCATCCACTGCGATCACATAAATTAGTTGAGTCACAAACACATCATTCAGACTCTTTTTGTAAACCAAACCAAAAATTTTATGATGTTTTTGCTGGACATTAAATGGAGGAATTGAAATCTCTCATGCAGGTTTAATTAAAAATATCTTCCGTAAATTAAATTTGTGTTTTGAAGATGAACATGAAGGTGAGCAAATGACAGAATTTTCATTTTTAGGTGAACTATCCCTTTAAGAGCTAAAATCCCCTGGGTCACGTCCAAGAATATTCTTTACTAGTAAAATCACTTTGTCTCGAGCGGCTCATTGCTTTATTAACATTGTCGTCGTGCATTTTGGCAAGAAAATTCACACTTTGTGCCAATAGGACTTACATGTAGTCATAGCCCCCCAAAGCATTGTCTGTTCTCCTCCTCCTGCCCCCCGTATTCCTCCGTCAGAATGTGGGGGTTTGGTGCTAATGTGTTGGCTTGTAACCTGCGCTAACTCTAAATGCCATTCACATGTTAGGAGGCGGCGTGCTGCTAGCGTGTTCGCATGACAGCCGTCTGGAGCAGCTGGGCCAATGCTACTCTATTAGCACCTACCGTAATGGACCCTTTATCTCATCTTGTTAGGAGTCTCTCTTTCCATTTCTTGCCAGTTAACCATGATTCCCCACCTCCTCCTCCTCCTCCTCCTCCTCCTCCTCTTTCTCTCTTCAATTGTTTTTTTTTTCTTCATTCTTTCGGCATCCTGATATAAAAGTGATATACTTTCCCACACCCTTTTCTTTCCACCTTTTTATTCCTCTTTTATGTCATACAGCCAAAAAAATGAAATTACCAATTTCACCACCGTTTTCCCCAGATCTCCGGTTTCCTTAATTGCTGTGATAAGTGCGGTGTGAGGTGCCTCAAGGGAGTCCCCCAGTCCGTGTCTAATTTTCCACCTAATTGATTATAATGAACAGCTCCCCCATCAGCGCCGCAAACACACACTCGTGTGAGCACGAGTCGGATGCAGTAGTGCAGTAATTGCAGTTGTTAACACCCCCAGCGGGTGTGAATGGATCAACACTGTGAAAGACCCTGTGAATGATCTCTTCTACCTCTCAGGAAATGTTACTGTTGTACAGAAACATGAATGGATACTCGCAGATGAGCGTAGTAAAAGAACTCAGGTTGTTTTATCTCTTATTTAAATATGATATGAGCATTTGATGCTGAACCGCAATATCATGGACAATTGAGGATGGGCTTTTTACATCTTAGCAACTGCAAAGCGATGCCCTAGCAATCAAATTCCACAGAATAAGTACTTGCAATTAGATTATATTACATTTTTAAGTACTTGTAAGTAGTGTTGTTTTTGGCGGCCTGTTTTAATTTTAGTTTTAGTCTAGTCTTTGTGTGAAGCTGTCATTTTAGTTTTTATTAGTTTTAGTCACGTTCATACTCTTTTTAGTCTAGTCAAGTTTTAGTCAACAAAGTCTGAGCATTTTAGTCTTATTTTAGTCAGAATTATCCATGACTATTTTCGTCTAGTTTTAGTCGACGAAAACTGATGACATTTAGTCTAGTTTTAGTCAATGAAAAATTGTATTTTAGTCTCTTTTTAGTAATGCAATTCTATTTAACCCAATCAATATAGTATAAATACCTAGTAGTATAGACGAAACCAAAATTTTCTTTTAGCCAAACCCATTTCAAACAAGGTTATCTTATTATATTATTGTTACCTTATAGACTCAAGAATACATCCATTCCAGACACGGAAGACACTCTGATTTGAATTTACAACATTTATTTTACCAACTAAACATGTTAGAAGTACACACAGATAAATTTTATCCCAAAGACGAACCCCGGCCAGCCGTCGGTACTTTGTTTGTTGTCGTCTTCTAAATAATGCCGCGAGCACTGATCTATAATAGAGAACTCTATTATAGATCAGTGCTCGCGGCATTATATATAGATCAGTGGCCGCGAGTGGGGCTTGAGGAAGTGACGTCGCCTGCGTCTGCGCAGTGCGACCTGATGCAGCCGCTGAAGTGAGACACAGGAAACAGAAATACTGCAAAATAATAATAACAACGCAACTAAACGAGACGAAATAACGTTATAACATTTCATTTCGTCTCGTTTGGTCAACGAAAATGAAGAGACATTTTAGCATAGTTTTTATTTTGTAAAGCACATTTAGTCTCGTTTTTACTCGTCAACAATATTGCATTATACATTTAATTATAGTCATCGTCACATGACCAGCATTTACGTCTTGCCTCTGCCTCTGCCAGCTACGTGATAAAGGTTCGTTGACGAAGATATTTAGTCATAATTTTCGTTGACGAAAGCAACACTACTTGTAAGCAGACTGCAGTTACATTTTATTGATTACGTAGGTCTATTATTCACACAATAGTAATAAATTATTAATAATTTACTGATTCTCCGTAATTCTTCTTTTTTTTTTAATCTTTGAAATTTTACTTCTATAATAGCCTAGTGCTTATATACATTCAGAAAGCCTTACAGTTTTGTGGACTTTCACACAAAAACCAGCCATTAGTCAGGTGGCTATAATCAAAATTGAGAGGCCACACAGCAAATTGGTTCAATTTTAAGAAGTGTTCTCAACATTTCAACATTGCATCAGTTTTTATGACAATTTTTGTTTGAATTAATTATTAGCGTTTCATTAAACTCTCAAACCCACTGCAGTTCCTTCATGAACCCCAGTTTAAGAAACCTTGACGTAATGTGACATTTGTGACCCTGGACCACAAAACCAGTCATAAGTGTAAAAATCAAAAGAAAATCGCCTTTAAAGTTGTCCAAATGAAGTTCTTAGCAATGCATATTACTAATCAGAAATTAAGTTTTAATATATTTACTGTAGGAAATTTACAAACTATCTTCATGGAACATGATCTTTACTTAATATCCTAATGATTTTTGGCATAAAAGAAAAATAGATCATTTTGACCCATACAATGTATTTTTGGCTATTGCTACAAATATACCCCAGCGACTTAAGACTGGTTTTGTGCTCCACGGTCACATTTAATAAACTTAATGTTGTTGATAACAACGAATGTAAAATTGTCTTTCTCTTTGAATCTTCATATCAATATGGTACAAGATTATTTAAGTCAGTGTGATAATGAGTTAAGTCAAACGCAATCAAAAATAATCAAAAACTAGTCAGATTTTCGTCGTGTAATTTGGAATCATTAGTGGGCTTGAAACTCTGTCACTTTTGACAAACTGAAGGTGTTCTTGCTAAATTTGAAAGAAAGAAAAAATGTTAATATTGCACTTTTTATTTTTATTTGTTTTAGGTTGGAAGAACAGACAAAGAAGCTGCATAAAGACATGAAGAAAAGCACAGAGGCTGATTTAGGTTTGTGATGATTCCCTCTCCTCTCTGCTAATGTTGACTCTTAGCTAAATATAACTGCTGTAATGTCAAATTGAAGCTATATACTGTTGTAAACTGGTAAAATCAATATAAGCTTCCATCAACACTAGACCTGCATTGAGCTGTCACATTTTTCACTTTTGTATTATTTTCTCTGATATTAACAGAAATGTGTGGAATTCAGTGAACGTTCATTAAACATTTTTAAAGCTGAAAGTACTACACTTTGGGTCACTGACAGCATTTTTAAAGGAATGTCCTGCATCTAATAAAGCAACGTTTGTTGCACAATGCTGATTAACCGAAAATAATGTAAACTGCGGTTACAGTAATGCTTTTCTATGTGGATGATGCAATTTCAAATCTGAACAGATTGTAAAACACTAGTCATCATACCCTTGCTGACTTTGTAAATAATTACAGAGGAAAAACTGTGCATCATACACTAAATAACTGAGGATCACACACTTCCAGACTTTTCAAGTCGCTCCAAACACAACAAACTCGCGCGGAAACATGTGCCTCAGATGAAAACACGTGACAAATGAAAACAATATGCATTCTAAAATCAGTTCAAACTACCAAACATGTTTAATGTCCTCTGACTGGATGGAAGCTTAAATAATAAATAAATAAATAGTCTGAAGGAAAAAAAATTAAGAGTCTATTTTCTGTGAAATCTATCAACTCTGACTGTCGGCTCTGCAGACAGTCTCTGACTTTTTCCACCTATAGTGTCGGCGCATCCAGACTGAAAATCAGGGCAAAAATCAGGGCATGTAGTGTATTCCAGCCCTTAAACGGTGCTTTACAAACAGTTATGTCATGTCCCTTTCTGGTATCTTTGCACATATTGTGTGAAAGTTGCCAAATTGACTGGCCTTGTCACAGTTACACAGAAAGTGATTCTGTTATACTATTTTAATTCAGACTTCAAAATGTTTTAAGGGGTCATGAAATGGAGAATCAAAATGTTAATGTTTACACTTGATATGTTATTCTGCAATAAAAACATTCTGCAAGTTTCAGAACTCAAAACTGACTTCCCACTTTAAAATAATTTGATTCTACTCTTCTGAAACACCAGGATTTGAAATGGGGAGAATTGTGACGTCACAATTTCCCCTCAGCTTGGCCCTTAACATGCGTCATCGCCGTATGCAATCAACGAGCCATGCTCTGAACAACTCATGTCTGTCCATCAATCACAAGATGTCGAGCACTGTAAAACCTTAAGTTTTTACTATAAGTTAAGAATACTCAAAACATTTGAGGAAACTTATTGCCTCAAAACATTTGAGTAAACAAACTCAATTTTTTAAAGTTAGTAGAGCTTTAAATTTTTATGGCAAGTGGGGCGGTGCTGAGAGCAATGGGTGCCAAGCCAAGCCTCGCTTCCATGATCCCACCCCACTCATCACAATGATAATTATATACAACTTGCTTCCATAAACAGCACATTCTTTCAGATCTTTATAGTTAAGTGCTAGTTAGCAACAGCACACTGTCACGTGCCAATGTAGTTATCTAAAAGACTCACGACACTTGCATATAAATAGTCAAACAACATGCAGTATATAGAGACTTTAAGTTTTGCTGTCCATCCTCAACCAAACCACAGGCTCTACTCTTCACCACAACGGTAACACTACAAAACCAACATAACAGAAACCTATGTAAATCCTAACATAACACAGCATTTAAGTGCTAACTTATGTCTCTCTGTTAATCTTGTGCGATAACACACAAAATAACACTTAATTTCTACATTTGTTTTCCTTGTTGTCTGATGCAAAGCATGCAGGGAACTAGAAAACGCAATCATTTTAAGTTCACCTTACTACAACGGCATTTTGAGTTTACAGAACTTATTCCAATTAAGTCCAATGAACTTTCATTATAATTTGAGTGAAATTAAAGGGTTAGTTCACCCCAAAATGAAAATTCTGTCATTAATTACTCACCCTCATGTCGTTCCAAACCCGTAAGACCTTCGTTCATCTTTCTGAATACAAATTAAGATGTTTTTGATGAAATCTGAGAGCTATCTGACACTCTATAGACAGCAACACAACTGAAATGTTCCCAGGTCTAGAAACGTAGTAAATAAATTAATAAATCGGTAAAACAGTCCATGTGACATCAGTGGCTCAACTTCAGTTTTGCGACGCTACGAGAAGACTCTTTTTTTTTTTTTTGCGCAAAGAAAACAAAAAAAACAATTTACTCAACCATTCTTCTCCCCCGAGTTACGTCATCCGCCATTTTAGAGAGTATCACAATGTATATGCACGCTTTCCCCTAAGCGTAAACAACGCTTAATATGCAGATTGCGTTCATGCGCGCACTTTCCCCCGAACGTAAACAACGCTGATTACGTCAAATACATTCTTAGGTACTCTCCAAAATGGCATTTTGAATTATTCATTATTATTCATGTTATTTTTGTTTTCTTTGCGCAAAAAAAAAAGTCTTCTCGTAGCGTTGGAAAACTGATTGAAGTTGAGCCTCTGATGTCACATGGACTGTTTTACTGATGTATTTACTACGTTTCTGGACCTGGGAACATTTCAGTTGTGTTGCTGTCTATGGAGTGTCAGATAGCTCTCCTATTTCATCAAAAACATCTAAATTTGTGTTCTGAAGATGAACAAAGGTCCTACGGGTTTGGAACGACATGAGGGTGAGTAATTAATGACAGAATTTTCATTTTGGGGTGAAGTAACCCTTAAACTCGTTTCATTAATTCATTTCACTGTTCGGTTTTACAGTGAGTAAAACCATCAAACTCAAATGTTGTTCTGTCAGTGGATGTAAAGAAACTGCACCTCCAAACACTTGATCTGAGCATTAGAAATGCATCGCTAAAGTTTATTTTTAATGATGTGTCTGAGTGACTGAAAGAAAGTTTTGTTTTGCTCTTCACATTTCACAGTTGGCTGTTTTGTAAAGTAATTTAAACATGCTGGCGTTTTTAAAAATATATTTTATTGAAAGGTACGGCAGTGCCAAGCATATGCAGGAAAGTACTTTTATTTTTAATCTTACAGCGTTTGTGAACAAACCAGCGTTTAAGGCTGTTAAGACAAGAAGTGTTTCATTGTTTGAGTGTTACTAATAAAATCACATACCTGTGTACATGCAGCATGTTTCATAATACGACAAGTAATAATAGCACTATATACTGAAAATTAAGCAATTAAACAAGCAAAAGCAATTACCACGTTAAAGCTGTTACAATCATTGTGGTTGAGTGGTTTCAGTGTCTTTTTTCCTCGGGATCAAACATAAATGGCTCTATCACAGCGCTTGCCATCTCGAGTATCAAAACACAACTATTTTCCTGTTTAATACTGTCTAAAGCTGCTTTGACACAATCTGTATTGTAAAAAGCACTATATAAATAACCTTGACTTGACTTGGTTAAATACGGTGCAATGAAGTTAGCCAATCACAGCAGTGGGCGTTTACTTCCTTTGCAAGAGGTAAGACCCCCTCAAATTGGGAGTGAAAATTAAGATGGAAGGTGCTTATATTAACAAGTATTGAATCTTTTTGGTGCAAAAACACTTGGTGAACTTTATAAACTAACCCTGAGAAACATAGTATAAAAATCTGAAACTGCATTTCATGACCCCTTTGAGCCCTGTGGCTTTTGATGTTTCAGAATTAGTCAGACATGAGTCAGAATTATTTTCTTATGGCTCAAATGTCTTTCTGTACCGATATTGGAATATTCCTTGGAATGTGCCAAAATATGTATGCAAGTGTCAAACAGTAACTATTGATTTCCAAAGAATTCTAATAGAATTTTCTGTGGGATTTCCATGGCCTAGCTATGACAAGGAAGATTATTTTGCTGGGTGTCAATCAGATGCGCTGCACATGTAGCTGTGATTATGTGTGCCACACAGCTGAGCTGCACTTGCTGCATCAGTCCTCCACCACATGGAGGCACATCAGCGGTCAAACGTGCATCCTTTATCAGCAGACAGAGACCAGAAGTTAACAAATGTTTAAAATATTTAGCCCCAGAATATCAAAATGCTTTCTGTGCTGTTGGCAGGTCAGAAATCTTTCAAATCCAGGCAAAACACCTGCGAAAGAACAAAGATTTGTAGAGCCGCTTCACAAGTTTGTTCCTTGCATGTTGGAAAGGGTCGTTAGAGAGTTGACGGAGATGATGAATATTCACTAAAGAGCTCTGATCGTGTACTGATGCCTCAATAGTGCCAACGCCAATTACAGTCCGTCGCCTTCCCTGCCAGAGCTGCTTAAATTCAGAATGCTGATCAGATGAGCACGTCAGCGTCAATCCAGATCAGACGCACACCAGGCAGGAAGCCAGATAAAACATCCACCCCTCTACACCCCACAGCCCAAACACAGGAAAGACTTGATTTACTTGAGCTAATTGGGGCAAAGTCAAGAAAGAAGGGGAAAGTTTCTTAATTTCGGGCCCCCTATGCTTGATATGGATGTCTTCCATTTTAAATTGGAAGAAATATGTATTCATAAAATTATTAATGTTGTAAATAAAATTTTACTTTTATTATTGTAGTTATTTTAATTGTTGTTGTTTTTGTAGTTGTCATCATTATTTTTAGTATTATCATTTGTATATTATTCATATATCCATTATCGAAACCGCTTGTCCTATGTACAGTCACAGGAATGGAGTTTTTATTATTAATAATAATAATAATAATAATAATAATAATAGTGTTAGTGTTATGCATCCTTTTTTTTTTTTTTGTTAAAAATAATGTTATTTTTTAAGTATTATTATTTGTGTTATCTTTAGGTATGAAAAGGCACTTAACACATGAATGGACTTATTTATTTTAATATTTAATATTTTTGTTTATGTATATACAGTGCCCTCCAAAAGTATTGGAACAGTAAAGACAAAATTGCTCTGTTTGCTGTGGAGTCAAGACATTTACAAATATGATTAAAAGATGAAT